>JAHIAM010003776.1:0-57474 GCA_021605205.1 Aegilops longissima
ACTCGTGCGAAGATGCAGAAGAGTCTTGTTCAAGGCGAGGCTCCCATCCGCTACCGAAGATTGCGGATTCAGCTCATGCGCGTAAGCTACCGAGGTAAGCTATTTTGCCCTTCTGGGACTCTTGTTTTCATAGTTTGACTCTATGTGGGATCTAAACTCCCTTACCTTTGTGGGGACTGGTGTAAGCGTCAAGGCGGGATTAACTTGTCCGGCTCCTAGCCAAAAGACCAGCAGACGCCCGCAGTGGATGGGTCTGCTGGCTCGGCACCTCACGTGGTGCGGAGAAAGAAAAACGCGAGGGACTCGAAGGGCGCCCGCGCTTGGTGTTGTCGGACTCATCGTCAAGCGAATCAGGCGGAATCCTCCTCTAAGGATGAGGAGGAGGAAAAAAGCCTCTCCCTAGCGAGGAGAGAAGAAAAGGAAGGCCGCCAGGCCAGGGGAGGCGAAGGTCAAAGGAAGGACCCTTCCTCCGGACTTCTCCACCAGCGCCCGACAACGGCGAGTGGCCACCAAGGCCAAGCCCTGGCGAGATCGTAAGTGTCGGACTCGGAATAGCTCATGACTTTTATTTGTCGCATAGTGTCTTCTAATGCGGATATAACCATGTAGCCCGCCCAGGGCCAGGCTCGCCCGGCCGTCGGCGACTTCTGGATTCGTCGGATGTGAATAGCACTTCACTTCGACCGCCTCCTCTCCTCGTGGCCCTGTGGCGACACAGCGGTGGAGTCCCAAAAGGGCCCAGCCGAGGGAGGTGATCTGGCGGCGCCGCAATCGACCTCCCGGACTCGAGGCGCAAAGGCGAAACCCCGGATGGCTCTAAGTCCGGCCTGTGCGGACTCCGTCTCGGAACCCCAGTGGTTCGAAGTCAAACAGCGGCCCCTTCGTAGAAGGGTAAGACTACTGACGCGGTTACCTCCGTCCATCCGGAGGCACGGATAACTTCTGGGCGCTTAGGCGCCTCCATCGATGAAACACCGCCTTGTTATGAGTGTGGTGATCGAGAAAGATTCGATCCGCCAGAGTGGGCTGGTGAAGCTGTGCCAACCTTCTAACGAGGCTTTGAGGTAAGTTTAGAATATGTAAAAATATTACCGCATAGGCGGTAGCCCCGATGCTTAGTTGGTGTTGGAAAGAAAAGCGGACTGAGGATCTAAAAATATATCTGAGGAGTCTAACATAAGTGTGTCAATATGGGAATGCAGGCTCACATTTCTTGACCTCTGTCGCATTGTGCTGAGAGTCAATGCATTGAAGCGAGCCTCGGCGGTCCGAGAACAAGCTTCGGCCTTGCCAAGAAGCAGCTCGAGGACAAGGAAGGTAAGTAATACCTTATTAAAGTAATTCCTTATAGAAAGGATTTGGTTGCAAAAATGACAGGACTAACATGGGTATTGTAGGGGCCCTGAGCGAGGTGGCGACCACGAAGGAAGCGGTGTCCACAACAGCCGAATGGCTGCTGGGGCTTGGAGGCCGAGCAAGAGAAAGGGAGGCGCGGGTGGCGGAGGTGCAGCAAGAGCTCAGGCTCTCGTGGAAAAACACGAGTTTGGGCGTGACTCGAACTCGAGTCGAGCTCGCCTCGGCTCTTGAGAGTCTCAAAGCAGCTAAGGCGAAGCCAGCCCTCAGGAAATTGAATCATTAAAGAAGATAGCGGCTAAGGCATTCTTTATGCAAAACAAGCATGTGAAAGTGAATTATCTATTACTTACGGATCCGGAGCTCTCAAGGAGCATCATGCGATCTGCCCGTAGTGTGTACGATCTTGCCGTGTTTTACGCGCCAGGAGGGAGCTCGGCGGAAAAGGTGTTACGGTCTCGGTATCTTTGAGGCGGACATCAGTGCCTGACGACCAGCTGAAGCAGCTGGTCGAGCTCCCTAAGGTCACCGAACAGGCCATGAAGGGCCTCATAGTTGGTGTGGCCATTGGAAGCCATGCACAGGAGCTACCGGGCTAGTCTGGCGGCTGGTGGATGCATGTCCATGGATTGAAGTCATCAAAGCGCTCTATGCGCATTGAAGGTGCCCGTCGGGCCTTGCCCGTGCTAAAGTGCCTTTGGGGCAAGCTGGATCTTGAAGCTTGTGACGGACCAGACCACCGAAGGGCAAGGAGCATCGCAAGCCGAAATGTACTATGAGGCGTCTGAAGGTGCCGCCTTATAGCGGTGAATGCTCCAAATATGTAATTTTGAATAGACTCGCATTTGTTATCACATGCGCTGAAAACTTGTTCATATCGTTAAGCAACGCTTGTAATTTAAAATATTACCTTACTGTGAGGCCGTTTATCAAATTTGAGAGATGGCAAGTCGTTGGCTTGACCCCCATGCCACAGTCTTTGGGGTGTTAGGGATAAACTTGGCGCTTTGTTCCCATTCTTGGGTCCTTGAGGGGCGCTCAACGCAACTAAACAAAGCAACGGACTATAGTGCTTGAACACTCTCACTTAGCCATAGAATTCTATAATTTTAAATTTAGTGAAGCCCCTAGTATTCGGAAGACCGAGTTGAGGTGCTATCACGCCTTGGCGGACAATGCCGACTCCTCGCTCTAAGCGGCATAAGTCTTTAGGGACCGAAAAACCTCTCGAACAGCGACCGGCTCTCGCCCTATCATGACAGTCAGTTTAGCTTTCTCCAGAGGTGCTCAACCCAGCTCAGCGAGGGCACAATCGCAGTGGTTCTCCCAGCCTACCTTAGCGATATAGCGGGCGTAAGGTACCAAAACATGGGGCGGGCAAACCCAACTATTGACCCAAGACATGATTGAGTCGATGCATATAATGCTATAAGTTGGGGTGCCGCACTTGTGAAAGTGTTGGACTTATCACACCATACTTTTGGGGTACTTAAGCCCTGGTGTATTAGCCGTACCAAAGTGTAAGGTGCAACATTCATGAATGAACATATATATAGATGAAGAAAGGAGTGCAATAATAGGCAAAAGCTATGTATTTTTTATTCAAAAGGTCATGCAATGAAAGCGAGCGGTACAAATAGTCGCGATAAGCAAGGGATGGGACTATTTAACATGTCCCCTCGAGGGTAAGCTGCGGGATGGTATGTAAAACAGGTATAATGCTGCGTAGTAGAGACCACTGGACACTCGGCGTAGTTTTACGCTTCCACGGCTGTTGCATCGTGAGTTCGGCAATTCTAGTGCGGACGGGACTTCTGGAAGCAGTCTGAAAGTAAGAAAAAGAAGAAGAAAAGAATGACACAATCGGGGCCCACAGTGCGGTTGAGCGCGTTTTAGGCGGGCCATGGTGCGTGCCCTCCCTTATGCCCATGGTATCTCGGGCGTAGTTTATGCAGCGTAATCTTGGCCGCCAATTTCGCGAGGGCTGGTGTTGGGGCGGACTTACTGGCGTGCTCGGATCGTGCCGAGCGGTCTTGTTGTAGGTTACTCGTGCGGCGGCAGCGGTGTCGGGCGTTTAATAGCGGACTTGAGAATTGCTATGAGAGGCTGCTTTGCACCTCCGTCGCGAGGCCCCATGTGCTCCTCCGTTCGGAGAAGCGTTCGGTGTATCCAATGACCGTGATTACTCCTCAAGGGCTGGCATCTTGAGCTTTAGAAGTGCGCATAGTGCGGCACGCATTGAACTTTACAAATCACGGTTCGTCCAAGCGATCGCGTGATAGCCGCTCTGAGCAGGACTATGTCGAAGATTAAATCTTAAGCCGGAAGTTATCCGGGGATCCGAAGACCACTTGAGTGTGGCGAGCCTATACAATTGGCCTCTACACCGGTATGGCGCCTTTAAAGGTCGTCTTTGTGGGTTTAATTCTTGAGGGTCTATGCCCATTTTGCGCCTTTGTATCATGATAAAGTAGGTTCAGGCTGCTACCGCCGTCCATCGGGACTCTAGTGAGGTGAAATCCGTCGATGATTGGGTCAAGAACCAATGCGGCGAATCTGCCGTGGCGGATGCTAGTGGGGTGGTCCCTTGATCAAAGGTGATCAGGCGGGGAGGACCATGGGTTGAACTTGAGGCGTGGCTCCATCGCATATCGTCCCTTAGTGCATGCTTCCGCTCCCTTTTGGGTATGTGGGTTGCGTATATCATGTTCACCGTCCGCACTTGTGAGGAAGCCCTTCATCTGTATTGTTCGTGGCGGGCTCCTCCTCGTCATCGCTATACAGCCCCTTGTCATTGAGTTGACATTTAACACGCTGCTGTTTGAAGACCCAACAATCCCTGTTGGTGTGGTTGGCTAGTTTTCGGGGGTGCCATGTATTTGTACGGCGATCAGTATTCGGTTCAGATTGGGCCAGACCTGAGTATTTCTTTTGAGCGGCTTTTCGGTGACGGGTTTAGAGCCTCTGAATCCGGCATTGGTATCGTATCTTCAGCATTATCGCCGTTAATCACGGCGCTTGTGCTGTTGCGATGTATTGCCATTGCTGTCCTTAGTATCCGAACTACAGGGTTTTTCATCAAGTTGTTGCTCTGAGCTAGCCAGCTATCCTCTCCAGCATAAGCGGGTCATGAAGCGTTAATGAGGGCTGCCATGGATTTCGGCTTTTCCTGTCCTAGGTGCGGGCAAGCCACTCGCGCCCACGGATGTTATGTTTGAAGGCCGCAAGGGCCTCTGCATCCGGACAATAGCGATTTGATTTTTCTTGGTTAGGAACCGTGTCGAATTGTCGGCGATTCTTGGCTGCTGAATTATGTGGCTGAGGTCATCGGCGTCGGTGGTCGCGCGTATGTGCCACTGGAAGTTATCAAGGAATCGGCTTCGAGGTCCTCCCAACAACCAATTGATTCTGCGGCAATTTGTTAAGCCAATGCCGAGCTGGTCCTTTAAGCTTGGTGGGAGGTATTTGATGGGCGTGTAGATCGTCACGCGGGCCATGTGTATATGGAGGAGGTAGTCCTCGATCAAACCGCGAGGATCTGTTGTGCCATCGTATGATTCGATGTTCTGGTTTGAAACCCTTGGGGATTTGATGATCCATCACTTAATGCGTGAACCACGAGTGGGTGTCTTGGCGCCTCTGTATTGAGCTATATCCGCGGCCAGCGGCTCAAATGAGCTTTGTCTCGTGTTGGCCCGGCGGAATTGCTGTATCCGGCATGGCGGTTATCATCACGTGTCGTGGGGCGCCCGCAATCCGTGGAATCGATCTTGTTTGCCTTGCCTTGTCCTCCAATAGGTGTCCACAGTGTGGTAGCGTTTCCCGTGCCTTGGTACTTTTCGGCGATCTTTGAGTGCGGCTTGAATGGAGGGCCTAGAGGCCTCTCTGTCATGACCCCAGGGGTGGCGATCGGCGCATCATGCGCTAGTGATGTAGGTTTGGGTGCTGCTTCCTCTAATTGGGGTAGCAGCCTGCGTTTCAGGTATCTCTTGGAGGCGTTCGAGTTCGTACTCTTCGCTGCAAGGACTTGATCCCACTGTTAGCTAGCATGTCTTGGTCAGCTCTAAGCTGCTCTTGCTTTTCTTGAGGCTGCTTGCCATGGCCATAAGCACTGTGTTTGAAAGCGCTCTGTTGGCGGGATCCTCAGGCACGACAAATTAAATCGTCGTCGAGGCTTGCCTCATCTTGAGGAGGAGGCATATAATTATCATCCTCCACCTCCTGTCGCCTCTCTATCATGGGGCTGGCTTCTCCTCCTTCTATGTTGAATCCTCTTTGGAGGGGTTGTCTTGACCTTTGTCGGGGTGTTATTATCTCCCGTGCCGGAATCACTGTTTTTGTTGTGGCGGGATTTAGAGCGGCGCCGCTAACACCGGCGCTTGGGCTGTTTCTTGGAGGGGTCATCCTCCGTTGTTCCATCGTTGTTCCCATCTTTTGGGATGTCCACCATGTATATGTCGTATGGCGTGGCCTTCGAGTGCCACAGCAAGGCGCTGGTTCTTGGTCGTCTCCACATAAATCGTCCATACCGTCGATGTCTTGAGTCAAAGTCGAGCATGTCGGTTAAATCATTGTGATGGCTACAAATTGGGTGGTGGGTGGGCGTTGAATTTCTTCGTCGTCCGCATCCCAACCTTCTGACCGTAGTCGGCCGGGGCTATCTGATAAGAGAGAGACTTTATTGAATTCAGGATGTCGCCAAAGGCGAGTCTTTGAAAGATGTCTCTGACAGTGAACTCCATGATCGGCGCCCAATCGGATTCGATTGGTAGGCGCGGAGGTTGGAGTCGGAGGCGAGTCCGGCACCTTGGAGTCACGATCTTCACAAAAGCGGGGATGGAGTTGGCTCAATGCGTCGTAGAGATCGCAGCCCCGGCGGTGTCCAACCACTCGTCCTCGATCAGCGGAATCGGCTCGAGCTAAGGAGTCGGGCCGGGCCTAATCATGCGACCTCGAGGCCTTTGTTACGGTGGCGAGCTAGATCGTGCCCATCGATACTGTCTTGGCGCAGATCAAGTCTCCGCAGATGTCGGCCGTGTAGTTCAAACTCCCAAACCTGACACGATGGCGGGCGTAGCTTCGATCTGCTCGAGATGGCCAGCGAATTGGCCCTTGATGCAAAACCGCCCGAATATGAAGATCATGCAGGGAGAAAAGTCTCACCTGGACCACGTCGTTGTTGATGATCGAAGGAGCCATCGGGCCTAAAGATGGCGACAGAGGAAATCTCAATGAAAGCACCAATGTCGATGTCAAAACCGGCGGATCTCGGGTAGGGGTTCCCGAGCGTGCGTCGTGGCGGATGGTAACGGAGACAAGGGACACAATGTTTTACCCGGTTCCGGCCCTCTTGATGGAGGTAAAACCCTACTCTGCTTGATTAATATTGATGATATGGGTAGTACAAGAGTAGATCTACCACGAGATCAGAGAGGCTAAACCCTAGAAGCTAGCCTATGGTATGATTGTTGTTCATCCTACGACTAAAATCCTCCAGTTTATATAGACATCGGATAGGGTTAGGGTTACGAGTCGGTTACAATGGTAGGAGATCTACATATCCGTATCGCCAAGCTTGCCTTCACGCCAAGAAAGTCCCATCCAGGACACGGGCCGAAGTCTTCAATCTTGTATCTTCATAGTCCGAGTCCGGCCAGCGGTGATAGTTCGGCTATCCGGACACCCCTAATCGAGGACTCCTCGGGTTGCCTTCTTTGTTTCGAGTTTGTCTTCTTATCTTGACCTGCACAAAATTAACACACTAGCATTGCTATCATTGGCCAAGTCGGATAATAGGAAAGCAACATTGACACAAAGAATGTTTGGGCAACTAGCCTACACCAAATTAACACAATATGGCACAGCTATCATCAGTGAGGTAAGGTAATCTGAAAGCAACATTGACACAATGAATGAATGGGCTACAGGATAAGCACTACAATTCAGTAATGTGTGTGATATGAGATAGTACATTCATGCAGCTCGATATGCAAAACTACCGGAAGTTTTCCTTACAAAAATCAACATTAGGCGCCTTTAACATTTTGCTACAACTAATTTTAGATCAGATAAAGGTTAGATTCACGCTGATTAACAAAATACATGTTGATGTAAAAATATAGTGATATACAACAGTACTTACATTAGCATTGGAGCATAGAGAATTCCATAAGATATTTTCCTCGAATCTGATCCCAATGGAGGAAGTCTTCTATCGTTTAACCTTATTTTCTAAAAGAGAGGTGGGTAAGAAACATGTAGAAAATATGATTAGAATGCTATAAAATTTCATGATCGAGGATCGCACATGCTTCTTAGAATGGAGTTGATATTCTTTTCTTTTTGGGCGGACTAGTTCTTTGGCCTGGAATCTGCTTATTATCGATGGGAGTTGGGTTTCTCTGTCTTTGGAGCGGTATCTATGAAAAATGGAGTTGGTTTATTATCTCTGGCGTTTGGATCTTTTGCAAAGACCTGGTTTGTAACCCTTGATTCTAACATAGTCGTCTTCCCTTGCATAAATTATATAGGAGAATGGTGATTCAGTTATAAAACATACTACAGCGAGAGATGGAATAGAGTCTTGAAGAATAGAAAGGCATGACATATTGAGATGTATTCCTCCATCCGGAAATAAATGGGCCGGGTCTAGGCGTATTTCAGTTCTAGATACATCCAGTTTTATCCATTTCTGTGACATTTAATCGGACGGAGGGTATGATGTAAGAGCTAGGGATCTGACGAGGACAACACAATAAAAAAAACTGAAAAACCCACTGCGAGTACCACAGTATTCAAACCCTTGATATGAGATAGTACACTCATGCAGCTCAGGATGCAATACTACCAGGCAGTTTTCCTTACAAAAATCAACATTGTGGCCGTTAATCATACATTTTGCTACAACTAAATTTAGATCAGATAAAGGTCGGATTCACGCCGATTAACAAAATACATGCTGATGTAAAAATATAGTGATATACAACAGGTACTTACATGTACATTGGAGCATAGAGAATTCCTGCAAGAATCTTTCCTCATAAACGATACCATTGCAGAAATTCATCTATCATTAAGCTTATTTTCTAAAAAGAGATGGGTAAGAAACATGTAGAAAATATGATCAGCATGCTATAAAATTTCATAATGCAAGGATCGCTACGCTTCTTAGAATTGAGTTGACATATTTTTGCTTGAATTGGGCGGACTAGTTCTTTGTACTTTGGAATCTGCTTATTATCGATAGGAGTTGGGTTTCTCTGTCTTTGGGCAGTATCTATAAAAGCTGGAGTTGGTTTATTATCTCCTTGCGTTTGGATCTTTTGCAAAGGCCTTCTTTGTAACCCTTGATTCTAACATAGTCGTCTTCCCTTGCATGCCTTGTATAGAAGAATGGTGCTTTAATTATAAAACATGCAGCGCAGAGAGATGGAATAGTCTTGAAGAATAGAAAGGCATGACATATTGACATGTATTCCCTCCATCCGGAAAAAATGGATGGGTCTAGGCGTATTCAGTTCTAGATACATCCTTTTATCCATTTCGACAACATGTAATCCGGACGGAGGGAGTATGGTGTAAGAGCTATGGATCTGACGAGGACAACACAGCAAAAAACACTAGTTGAATGTAAAACTATATGCTAGCGGAATACATACAGAAATAACTAAGGCAACATACGTGTATGATTGGGAAAATAAGATGGCATTACAGCGAGCACTAGAGCAACACTTCAATGTAAAAAACATGGTATGGCGAGACGGATGAAGTACATCTTGATGAATAACAATGCATAAGATATTGAAGCATGATGTCCAAATTAAGCGAGATGGCATTGCGATAGAGTAGAATAATGATGCTTGAATTTGAAAACATGTTATCATGAATGGAATAGAGTCTTGAAAAACAGGAAGGCATGACATATTTACATGCATGATCGACATGCTAAGCACATGGCATTACAGCAGTAGATACACTCGAGGACATTATATGCATGTCGTACCCATATCACGAGCCAAGTTAGATCAAGGACCTTGTGGGGTGAAGAGGATTCATCATCTTTACGCAAGTCTTACGAAGAACTGCCTTTACATGTTCCAACATATTGGGTATCATTGACATCAAGTTTATTGGACTTTACATTGCTCGTGAGGTTCTTGTGGATATATCGGTGTGTGCAATTATATCTGACATGCATGGAAGACAACTAGTAGTTAGATTTATGTAAATGAGTGCCTGTAGGAGACGACATAAATAGTAGGACTGGGGTTAACTAGCAGCAACAGGTCTCATAAACTAAAGGGAGAACATAGATGAAAGCTATAGCATATGTATCGTTTGTACTCGAGATTAACTAGATGGCACACAAAAGTATTAAAGAACAACATAGGTAATACTAGAAGTGGTATAATACTATAATCACTAGCCTCTGGGATAGCATTGGCTGATGGATGATAACTATGGAACAGTGTTACCTAAAGAACAAGTATCTTAGCTGAACTATGGAACAGCGTGAACTCCTGAACAAGACCCATAAGAGATCAGCATGAATATACAGTGAAATGTGATGATCTATTTTCCATGCTTAGATGAATAACAAAGCCATAAATGTTGCACACAAGTAAGATGAGGGTACAACCTATCTGGCTGCCATCCATAGGAGTGAGCATCATGTCTTGACTTGTCGATAGCCTGCAGTTTTGTGGTTGTCCATATCAAGACGCAGCGCATTCGATGTAGGGAAGCTGTTGAGTGGGGTATGGGTCCCTTATGGTGTATCTTCCTTGTTGGAGCAGCGGTGAGTCGAAAAGGCGGTGTATCGAAGATGTAGATAGCATAATGTTAAAACGACATATCTCTTTGATCGAAGAAATACACTAAGAGATCAACGACAAAGATGCGAGTGGTCACCGTCTATGGTGAAGACTAAATTGGGGTCTACGATTTTATTTTATTTTATCTTTATTCGATCTATGTCGGATGGCTTGATGGTGCGTCTTGTGCCTCCGGTGACACATTTGGAATCTTCCCAAGAGCCGGCGACCAGCGGCGAGCAACCTGCCTCCGCCGTCCGTGGCCCGGCCAAAACCCGCTCCGCCCCCGCCTTTATCGTGGTTGCGCCGCCCGGGCCAATCCACGAACTCCCGTCATCGGATCCGGCGGCGGCGGTACCTTCAACCCGCAACTCTAAAGATAGCCATCTAAGCGCTGCTTCATGGCGAACTTGCAGCCCGCACCCTTACGTTAGACACCAGCCAACGGCAGCCTAGGAGCTCCGCGCCTCGAAGTGCTGCTTCCCATTAGGAATCGATTGGCCCAAAATAAAAATTCAGACAATGGCGCCTAAATAAAGTGATTTGAGATGAGGTGCGACCAATCTGGCGGCATGGTGAAGTAGGCGGTCCAGCTGCCGAGTTGGTTAGGCAGTGCGGTTGCGGTGGCGACCAGCGGCGAAAGAGATGTCATGACGGTCGGCTGACTCTGTGAGCGATGCGGGACTACTGGACAGATCAAAGTTGGAGCCGCTCGGCACCGTGAACAACTTGGCGAGGTGAGTCGGCTCGATGCAGTTCCTACGGCCGTCATCGAGGAAGCACCAGCCACGGAGTAGAGAGGCACGGCCTAGTGAGCAGCGTCAATCGGACAGCGTCTCGGCATTAGGGAGGGGCGGCTGTGAAATTGGTGCGGTGGGGCGCCATGGAGGTGGGGCTGAGGTTTCGTGGCTCGGGAGAAGAGCTTCCGGGAGAAGGTGATTTGGCGCCCACGAGGTATGAATGGGGGGCGGGCGGGGGATTGGGAGGAGTGGAACCATGTCTTCGGATGCATTTGTGTGAAATGTGAGGGAGATTCTGATTCTACCCTTGCCTATAAGGCTTCTCGGCTTGGGTACGTGTCTTGAGGTCGGGGATAGTAGAGTAATTTGCTTCTCCCCAAATAGTGGGCGAGGCGATTTGAGGCGAGGGCATATTTTGAACTATAGTGGTAGCGGCGATTTGAGGCGAGAGGCGTGTTTTGAAATAGTGGCGCGAGCTATTTGCGAGGAGGCGTGTTTTGCCAACCATGGTTTATGAATTATTCGGCACATGTCATTTGGTGAGGAGAAAGGCGCTTGGATGAAGTTATGAACCTACCCTCGATGTACAGCGGGCCAATTGATCGTGTCCCACATAGGGGCGGTAATTTCATTTCTCCCATTTATTTGCTCGGGTAAATTCCACCGAGCAGAGAGGATGTTTAACGGTTCATTCAAATTTTGGGAGAACGAGCATCCACGTCTACCTTACCAAGTCGATTCGAATCAAATTTTGAAATATTAGCTCGCCACTTCTTTTTTAGATGGAGAGATGATGCTCGGGAGTAATGTGTTTTTACATGCTCGTTGCTAGCGACTTACTATATGACAAATAGTTGACCCACTCAAAAACGTCAATCAAACCCAAAATGAAATATCTCGATTCAATGAACTAGCTCGTTCAGTAAGTCAAAATAGTGAACTAAATCCAAAATTGAACACCTCAATCGAGTAGCATGTTGTACAGTATTATAATACTCCATGAACATGTTGAAAGTTAAATTAGTGAACTTGTTTGATATACGCATATATTCGTTCATGTGTGGATTGCAGACAACATGTTCGCCAATTTAAATATTTGAATGCAAGTTTATATGAAAACATGGTTTATATCAGTCTTTGATGCATAAAACGCGACCTCCCCCTCTCCCGGACTCCTATTCTATCTCTCTCTCTCTCTCCTCTCTCTCTCTCTCTCTCTCTCTCTCTCTCTCTCTCTCGACAATCTTCAATTATGCCATGCGCATCCAAACACAAAAACCTTGTTGGTCCCTCTCCCTTTCTCTCCATCTCTCTCTCTCTCTCTCTCTCTCTCTCTTTGTGTGTGTGGGGGGGGTCTTTCTAGTTCGCATTCATATATACACCACTATCTATAGGTCTCTCTCGCACACTATGTATGTTACTCTAGCTAGTCCAAGCTAGATATCTTGGGTGCACTCATCGTACGCACACAAAACCGCATCCGGCGAGCCTGGACACGTGTACACCGGCGTCGCTGCCGGTTGAGATGGACGGCGAGGCAGACAACAAGCGGAGGCGGCTCGAGCCAAAACCGCATCCGGCGAGCCTGGACTTCATCAGCAGCCTCCCCGACGACATGTTGCTCGTCATCATCGGCCTCCTCCCCACCAAATCTGCCGTGCGGACCGCCCTGCTCTCCTGGTGGTGGCGCCCCCTCTGGCGCTGCGTCCCCCTCAACCTCACCGTCGACAGCTGCCTCTGCGACCGGGATTGCAAACGCATGGCCGTAGTCTCCAAGATCCTTTCATCGCACCCTGGGCCAGCCGGGCGCCTTGACATCCGCATGTTGATTACCAGCTGCAAGGTCCAACCCAAGTTCGACGAGTGGTTCTTACCCCCGCCCTAGATCAGCTCGAGGAGCTCAGCTTTGAAGCTAGATGATGTCTCTCTCTGCCCGCCGTCGCGCTCCGCCTCCACGGCAAGCTGCGCCAGCGCCAGCTTCAGCTCTGCTATCTTCCCAGTTAATGTCGCGCCGCCCTTCTTCTCCCTCAACTCAAGGAGCTCGACCTCTTTGACGTTGTCATCTCCAAGAAGGCTATGGAGCACCTGCTCCGCAGCTGTAATGTGCTCGAGTACCTTCGTCTTGAGCAGATCCACGGGTTCATTAGCCTCCACATCGCCTCGACGAATCTCTGATGGATTTATGTGTCTTGCTGGCCCCACAACAAGACATCAATTGGGAAGAGATCATTCCAGCTGTTCCACGTTATGGTCATTGAGAATGCGCCTTTCCTTGAGAGATTGCTTGTATCGAATCTAGAAGGTCCAACTAAAATCAGGGTCATTGTGCCGAAATTGAAATTGACGTTGGTGTACTCAAATGCCAAATTCTCCGAACTCTTTATTGGATCCGTGTCGTTCGGGCACTGCACTCATCTTCTTCTCCGTCTTCTTGAAATTCACATTTTAAATTTCTTCTTGATGTATTCGACCGTACTCGGAAAATGATTCCCACAAGCTTGACCTAGTCCATCGCACAGTGAAGATCTTAGCACTAAAGTCTATCATTAATCTGGATCAAGTTGTTGGATTCCTTACATGCTTTCGATTACGGACAAGCTACTCATCGAGGTGAAACTTCTTTCCTATAAGTAAATGGTAATCCTGGCGTAGCTCAATTTTTAGTAATTTTCCCAAATTACAATGACAAGTGTAGTGTTCAAAACTGCATCTCGCTTTGCTGCGAAAGAAATGTTTTAGTATTTTTTCTCACGTGATCACTGCATCGTTTTTATGATGTACTACAATAGTAGCCTAGGCTAGTCATAGTGGAAAGTAACTTAGGGTCTCTTTGATTCAAAGGATCTTCATAGGATTTTTGAAGGATTAGAATCCTTAGAAATTTTTCCTACGTTTGTCGTTTGATTCGTAGGATTGAATCTTGTAGGATTTTTTCCTAAGGATTTATTTGTACTACATTTCACAGGAATTCTAACATGCACTCCAACCTCTTGGAAGAAATCCTATGCTTTTCCCATGACACAATCAAACTAACTCAAATCTTATAGGGATCCAATGGACATGCCATTTCAATCCTACATTTTTCCTATTCCTGTGTTTTTGCAATCCTACGAATCAAAGAGGCCCTTAGACTACTCTTGGTTACCCTAAGAGCAAGTACTACCTCTGTCCTGGTTTACTCTTCCAATTTTGTAGTATCAAAATTTGACCATAGATTTAACTGACAAAATGTTAATGCATGTCACTAAGAAGCTATGTCGTTGGATTAAGTATTTGAACATAATTTCAAATGGTGTAATTTTTAGTGACATGCATTGGCATTTTCTTAGGTAAATCTATGGTCAAAATTTTATACTAAATACGAGGTAGTATTACAAAAGTGGGCTATGTAGGCCAAAACATGTGCCAAATTCACTTGTGATGCATTTGGCATCGATGCCCCTCTATTGCTCACCTGGTGCCCCAATCTGGATCACCTACTTTGCTCTGGTGCCAAATTAACTCACGCAATGAAAAAACACTGCGTGGGAGAGAGAGAGGACTGAGGCCATTAAAAAAACACTTGTTTGGGAGAGTGAGAGTCTGGTGTAGTTGGTTTGATTGATTTGTTTATACATGTGGGTCTATGTGCACAGCGGTGCCAAACTCTCTCACATCACGAGAGCGGTGCCAAAATCTTTTGATTTGACATCGATGCTTATTATGTGGCATACTTTTGCGAAATATGGCATCGGCCACATAGTGGAAGGCAACAAATGCCCAAGCTCTTCACGTGTTCCTAGTTAAATGAGAGGAGAGAGAGAGAGAGAGAGTGAAAAATATCACTAGCCAGCCAAGCCAACCCTATCGTATGGCGAATGATATTGGTACCTCTTGATGACACGGCAATCTTATGCAGCCAGCTGCTCTAATATATTCTCTTCTTTTGCAGATAAAAAAAGACCGAAAGTGAAAAATGTGCTGCACTATAACAATCTCATCGAATGCCTTGATCTCCATCTTACAAAAATTGATTTGATCGACTACCGAGGCAACACTTACTCTGAGATTAAATTGGCCAGGTTCTTTGTTCTAGAGGCAAGTGTGCTCAAGGTAATGTGGTTTGGCATTCTCTCTCTCTCTCTCTCTCTCTCTCTCTCTCTCTCTCTCTCTCTCTCTCTCTCGTTAGGGACTCTGTCACGTCCATAAGCATATGGATGTTTTGAAAAGTCAAACCTCAGAAAAGTTTGACCAGGTATATGTGGAGAAAAACATTTACATCTGGAACGATCATTAGGTTCATCACAACATGTACTTACTTCATACTATCATTTATCTTTGGTATTGTAGATATAAGTAATTTCTTTATAAACTTGGTCAAAGTTTCAAAAGTTTGACTTAAAAAAATGTTGTAACTACATTATCGAATGGAGGGAGTAGCTTTCTCTCTCTCTCTCTCTCTCTCTCTCTCTCTGCTATCTCTCACGGGCCTCCCCTCTCGCTCGAACTCTCTATACCGACGGATTATCGCTCACTGTGTCAGCGTATAGCTCCGTATATTGTTTAGTTGACCGGTCAACCAATCCACATTCTGCGTTGTCATTTCGTGTTACGTATCTTGGTGTGCTGGCCCATGTGGCGGTGGGTGAAAATAAGTAAACTAGAGGCCCATCGACCGCGGTGAAGTAAACAAAGTTGAAACCACTCGGGGTAGCCACCCATGCGCTAATAAATTGAGGCGCGTGAGGACAAACTTCTTGCGTGCGAAGGGCCTTTTCGCGCTAATTCACCCTGCTTGGCGGCGGCATGCGAAGGATACACTCGCGCACACCACACAACACACACCAGCACTGCGTGTACACGGCGTCGCCGCGGTTGAGATGGACGGCGAGGCAGCCAACAAGCGGAGGTGGCTCGAGCCAAAACCGCATCCGGCGAGCTGGACTTCATCGCAGCCTCCCGGCGACATGCTGCTTGTCATCATCGACCTCCTCCCACCAAATCTGTCGTGCGGACCGCCCTGCTCTCCGGCGGTGGCGCCCCTCTGGCGCTCGTCCCCTCAACCTCACCGTCGACAGCAGCCTCTGCGGCGGGGATTGCAAGCGAATGGCCGTAGTCTCCAAGATCCTTTCGCCGCACCTTTGGGCCAGCGGGCGCCTTGACATCCGCATGTTCGGTACCAAGCGCAATATAGCGCCCTCGATGCGGCTATATCTCCCGCGTGTCGAAGCACGACTTAGAGCATAACGCATTGAAAGCAATGTCATAAGTGAGGTAATCTTCACACAACCCATGTAATACATAAGGGAAAGAGATACATAGTTGGCTTACAATCGCCACTTCACACAATACATGGGTAAAACATTACATCATCTGAGATACAATCAAGGTCCGACTACGGAACCTAAATAAAAGAAGACTACCCCAAATGCTACACGGATCCCGATCGTCCCAAGCTGGGCTCCACTCTTGATCAAGCTGAAGCGAAACAACACAAAGAACAAGATCTTCATGAGCTCCTCCTTGAGCTCGGGTGCATCACCTGCAGTTGCATCGGCACACTGCAAACTGGTTTGGAAGGTATCACGTGAGTCACAGGGACTCAACAATCTCACACCAGCGAGATCAAGACTATTTAAGCTTAAAGGTAGGGCAAGGTAGTGAGGTGGAGCTGCAGCAAGCGACTAGCATATATGGTGGCTAACATACATAAAGAGGCGAGAAGAGAAGGCAAAAGCACGGTCGAACAACTATGATCAAGAAGTGATCACGAAACTACTTCGTCAAGCATAACTCCAACACCGTGTTCACTTCCGGACTCCGCCGAGAAGAGACCATCACGGTTACACACGGTTGGTGTATTTTAATTAAGATCAACCGGGTTAACTACAACGGACATTAACAAATTCCCATCGCCACATAACAGCGGGCACGGCTTTGAAAGTTCAAAACCCTGCGGGGTGTCCCAACAAGCCCATGATAAGCTCTCGCGATCAGCGAAGGATATTCCTTCTCCCGGGAAGACCGATCAGTCTCGGAATCCGGCTACAAGACATTCACAGCAATAAAACAAGACCAGCAAAGCCGCCGGATGTGCCGACAAATCTGATAGGAGCTGCACATATCTCGGTCTCGGGCACCGGATTGTCAAACTTCCGGTAGGCCAACCCGAGTTGCCCTGGTGGCCACCGGGTGACAGTTTGGACCAACACTTCATGACGAGCACGGCCGGGGGTAAAATAAGATGACCCTTGGGCTCCGAAACCCAAGGGAAAAAGGGCATAGGTGAGGCAAATGGTAAAACCAATGTTGGGCCTTCTTTGGAAAAGTCTTATTCAAAGCGAACTGTCAAGGGGTCCCATAAATCACCCGACCGCGTTAGGGGCGCAAAAATCCGGGAACATAACACCGATATGGCGGAAACTAGGCGGCAAGAGTGGAACAAAACACCAGGCATAAGGCCGAGCCTTCCACCCTTTACCAAATATATAGATGCATTAATTAAATAAGATATATTGTGATATCCCAACAAGTAAACATGGTCCAACAAGGAACAACATCTCCATGTTCAACAAGGAACAAACTTCATCTTCACCTGCAACTAACAACGCTATAAGAGGGCTGAGCAAAGCGGTAACATAGCCAAACAACGGTTTGCTAGGAAGGGTGAAAAGGTTAGAGGCTGACATGGTAATATGGGAGGCATGATAAGCAAGTGGTAGGCATCGTAGCATAGGCATAGCAAAGCGAGCAACTAGCAAGCAAAGATAGAAGTGATTTCGAGGTATGGTCATCTTGCACGAAATCCATAAAGGAAGAAAACGAGTCCATGAAGAAGACAAGCGGACGAAGTCGACGAATCCTCACAACTCGGAGCGAAACCGAAGCTAACGAGAGAAGCAAACCGGAAAGAAGCAAACCACATAGTAAACAACCATCACATAAACATGGCATGATGCACAATCAAATATGATGCATGTCCGGTTTAAATGAGGCATGGCATGGCAATATGCACAAACAACACTACAAGTTAAGTGGAGCTCAATATGCAGCAGGTTGCATATTGACAAAAACCTACAACAATTATTTAGTTCTCTCTCGGTTAGGTACTCAACAATATTAAATGTTGTTAAACATGGCAAGAGGTGAATCATGATGAAACTACCTATCTAGGCAAGTTTAAATGAGGCGGAAACAACAAACAACAATTCGGAAAATCCCCATATGCAACTTATGGATTCGGTACAGATCTGACCTAAAGCATATTTTAGAGTTGTTAAACATGAAAAGTAATGTTACCATGTTAAACTAGGCATTTTTCTACCCCATTTACATATATAATTTATTTAAAATGGAGCTACGGTTATTTAGTTATGAAATAAATCATTTTAGCATGGCATTTAAGCAAATTAATGCAAACAACAATTATAAACATTTAAATGTTGTTATCATGATCACGGATGACATGTGCAAGTTTTATGCAATCTTTATGAAAGCGTTGACATGAGCATGGCATGAAGCATTATGTCACCGTGGTGGAAGAAAGGGTGCCGCGGCAGCGAATCCGAAAATGGTGCCACGGCAACATATCGGTTCGATAACTCGATTGAGATATCGGTACAAAGGAAAGCGTGTGAGCGAGTCATGCGAGGATGGTGGGGTGCTCCGGATGCCGGGTTCCCCGGAGCGGTGGCATGGCAAAGAGGGCATCGCAAGGATGATTCGAACAAAGGCGGTCGTCACGGGTTATACCTTGAACGTTCAAGCGGGACGGTCGAGTTTCGTGAGGAAGTAGGCGTTCACGGGTCGTCGAGGAAGTAGAGAAGTAATCGTTCTCGCGATGATCGCTGAGGAAGTAGTGGTACGCGCGGCGGTAGAGGAAGTAGTGTTTCACGTTCGATGGTAGTGGTACATCTCGTCGCCGGAGTAGTGGTACACACGAAGGTAGTCGAACTTAGCGGTTCCGTTACACAGGTCTTGGCGACGGTAGTTGTACCGTTTTTCGTAGATGTCGGGGTCGTCGGTAAAGGTACTTGAAGAATCGAAGCGGACTTAAGCGTCTTGGCGTAGGGGTACTTAGCGTGTCGTCGGTACTTATCGCATCATCGTGTAGTCGAACTTGGCGGCCTTGAGGACCTGACGGTGTCGGTACTAGGCGTGAGGTACTCGCAAAACCGAGATGGTCTTGGCGATCCGGTGAGGCGATGTGGTCGGTGCGGTCTTTGTCTTGGCGTCCGTGCGGCAGCAACAAAGCGGTGTCAGGGCAACATTTAGAGAGCTCCGGCGATGCACAAAACCCTGCCATAGCAGCCACGGTTCATCAAAGAGGCGGGCGGGGCGGGGCCCATCTGGTCCCGGCCGGTGGGACTCAAAGCGTGGCGGCCTTGGCGTCGGCAGGACCTCCAGGCGAGGCGCGGAGTTGAAGATGCTCGGTGGCGGAGAGAATCTTGGTGGTGCAGGCGCGGCTCGGGGGACGGAGGAGCCACAGGGGCTCGCTGGAGGCGAGATCTGGGACCGAGGCAACCGTGAGGCGAGCAGTGAGGGTGCAGGCGGCGTCGGTCGCCGGGCGAGCCGCGAGGTGAGTCTTGGCGCGAGGCAGCGGGGAGAAGCATCCGGTAGCAGTGCCATGGGGAAGCGGCAGCAGACGGGGCGAAGGTCGCCAGCCTTGAGCGCATGGAGGCTGGGCGCGTGATGGAGGCGGCGGCGGCGAGGCAGGCAGCAGGATCGAGAGGCATGGGAGGCGAGGCATGGAGGAGATGGGGAGATCGGCCTGAGAGAGGAGAGGTGGGTTGGTGCTGCGTGGCGGCCTTCGGGAGGAGATGGGGATCGTCAGTGGGGCGGCAGTGGCGCAGGGTCGGCGAGATGCCTGGCGGCGCTAGGAGGAGGAGGCCGGCGAGAAGCGAGGAGGGATCGAGGGAAGAGATGGAATCGGGGATCGGGCGGGGAGGCGGCGCTAGTGGGGTCGAGGAGATGAGGCTGGGCTGAGCGAGGGCTAGGGTTAGAGGGGGTGGTGGGCCTTGGGCCTTGGGAGGCCTTGGGCTGGTGGAGAGAAAAAGGCCGGGGGCGGCTGGCTGGAGAAGGCCGAGTGGGCTGGCTCGCTCTCCTCTTAAACTCTTAAAGCAGAGAAAAGAAAGGAAAGGGAAGAAAGGAAAAGATTAGAAAGAGTTTGACACAGGGATTATTTTCGAGCTACATAAAAATGTGAGGAATTTAACAAAAATGATCCAAGGATTTTTGGTGGAACTCCGGAAAATGATGAAATAATAATGGCAAGGATTTTAGGTCAACTCGGAGCAGAAAAGGCATGGGATTTATTATGCAAGTGGGTTATAGTGATTCCAAAACAATGGAATATTTTTAATATAGCTCCCTAATATTGGGAGGATATGTTATAAAGAGAAAACACCATGTGAATTCCCTCGATTTAAATGGATCGAAAAATCCATACAATTTATTTAGATGAGTTGCAAAAATAATGATATGATGGCATGATGACATGATGCAATGCAAGAGATGACAAGATGAATGCTCAAACAAAACAAATCACATGGCAAAACTCGGAAACCCTGGAAGGCAACTGAAGCTCCGGTCTTGGGGCGTCACATGCAAGGTCCAACCCAAGTTCGACGAGTGGTTCTTATCCCCCGCCCTAGATCAGCTCGAGGAGCTCAGCTTTGAAGCTAGACTATGTCGCTCTCTGCCGCCGTCCGCGCTCCGCCTCACGCCAGCAGCTGCGCGCGCCCGACTTCAGCTCTGCTATCTTCCCAGTTAATGTCGCGCCGCCCTTCTTCTCCCTCAACTCAAGCAGCTCGACCTCTTCGACGTTGTCATCTCCGAGAAGGCTATGGAGCACCTGCTCCGCAGCTGTAATGTGCTCGAGTACCTTCATCTTGAGCAGATCCACGGGTTCATTAGCCTCCACATCGCCTCGACGAATCTCCGATGGATTTATGTGTCTTGCTGGCCCCGCAACAAGACATCAATTGGGAAGAGATCATTCCAGCTATTCCACGTTATGGTCATTGAGAATGCGCCTTTCCTTGAGAGATTGCTTGTATCGGATCTAGAAGGTCCAACAAAAATCAGGGTCATTGACGCGCCGAAATTGACAGCGTTGGTGTACTCGTCTGTCAAATTCTCCGAACTCTTTATTGGATCCGTGATCGTTCAGGTACAACACCCATCTTCTTCTCCGTCTTCTTGAAATTCACATTTTTAAATTTCTTCTTGATATATTCTGACCGTATTCGAGAAAATGATTCCCACAAGCTTGACCCAGTCCATGCTTACGGTGAAGATCTTAGCACTAAAGTCTATCATTTAATCTGGATCAAGTTGTTGGATTTCTTACATGCTTTCGATTGCGGAGAAGCTACTCATCGAGGTGAAACTTATTTCCTATGAGTAGCGGTAATCTAGCGTAGCTCAATTTTTTTCGTAATTTTCCCAAATTACAATGACAAGTGTAGTGTTCAAAACTGCATCTACGCACTGCATCGAAAGAAATGTTTTTAGTATTTTTTTCTCACGTGATCACCTGCATCGTTTTTATGATGTACTACTATAGTATCCTAGGCTAGTCATAGTGGAAAGTAACTTATGGTCTCTTTGATTCAAAGGATCTTCATAGGATTTTTGAAGGATTAGAATCCTTAGAAATTTTTCCTACGTTTGTCGTTTGATTCGTAGGATTGAATCTTGTAGGATTTTTTCCTAAGGATTTATTTGTACTACATTTCACAGGAATTCTAACATGCACTCCAACCTCTTGGAAGAAATCCTATGTTTTTCCCATGACAGAATCAAACTAACTCAAATCTTATAGGTATCCAATGGACATGCCATTTCAATCCTCGTTTTTAGTATTCTGTGTTTTTGCAATCCTCTGAATCAAAGAGGCCCTTAGACTACTCTTGGTTACCCTAAGAGCAAGTACTACCTCCGTCCTGGTTTACTCTTCCAATTTTGTAGTATCAAAATTTGACCATAGATTTAACTGACAAAATGTTAATGCATGTCACTAAGAACTATATCGTTGGATTCGTATTTGAACATAATTTCAAATGGTGTAATTTTTAGTGACATGCATTGCATTTTCTTAGGTAAATCTATGGTCAAAATTTTATACTAAATACGAGGTAGTATTACAAAAGTGGGCTATGTTGGGCAAAACATGTGCCAAATTCACTTGTGATGCATTTGGCATTGATGCCCCTCCATTGCTCACCTGGTGCCCCAATCTGGATCACCTACTTTTCTCCGGTGCCAAATTAACTCACGCAATGAAATAACACTGCGTGGGAGAGAGAGAGGACTGAGGCAATAAAAAACACTTGTTTGGGAGTGTGAGAGGCTGGTGTAGTTGGTTTGATTGATTTGTTTATACATGTGGGTTTGTGTGCCTTGTGGTGCCAAACTCTCTCACATCACGAGGCGGTGCCAAAATCTTTTGATTTGACATCGATCGTATTATGTGCCATACTTTTGCGAAATATGGCATCGGCCACATAGTGGAAGGCAACAAATGCCCAAGCTCTTCACGTGCTCCTAGTTAAATGAGAGAAGCGAAGAAAGAGAGAGAGAGAGAGAGAGAGAGAGAAATATCACTAGCTAGCCAAGCCAACCCTATCGTATGGCGAATGATATTGGTACCTCTTGATGATCGGCAATCTTATGCAGCCAGCTGCTCTAATATATTCTCTTCTTTTGCAGATAAAAAAAGACCGAAAGTGAAAAATGTGCTGCACTATAACAATCTCATGAATGCCTTGATCTCCATCTTACGAGAAATTGATTTGATCGACTACCGAGGCAGCACATCTGAGATTAAATTGGCCAAGTTCTTTGTTCTGGAGGCAAGTGTGCTCAAGGTAGTGAGGTTTGGCGTTCTCTTGCGCAACAATGAATGGCGTGCTGATCACCGCAAGCGTCTAAGCCTAAATGACAAAGTCTCCACGGAAGCTGAATTTGTTTTTGAAACATCAAGTGGCCAGAGACTTGAAAACTTATTTTCCCATTAGTAACTTGTCAGGGCGGTGGATTTTAGATTGTATGATAATGTTGCATCCACCTAAAGTAACGAAAGTTCTTACGTGAACTTCCTAGTAATTCCCTCTTCCTAGGTGCAGCATTACTCCTAACATTTTTAATATCAGTTTGAAACTTGTAATATTGCCGTGTCCTATTCCTGCGTTTTCAAAATCCTGCGAATCAAACAGGTCCTGAGTTGGTGATGATGTTGTGCCTCCCATCTTTCACCAATAGCCGTCGGTTCTAGATCTGACGCATACAAACCAAGCTTCTCCATTTTTGCAAAAAGATGCCCGTACTTGTTCCCTATTTACAAACAACTCCTTGTCTCTCACAATCGGCCTTTTCTCCTCCCCACCACATCTAGAAGGCCGTGGAAAAATATGGCGCGATGGCCGCTGCGGGAGCCGTCCACCCCCAATCTTGGTGTTTCGTGCAATGCATGGGCATCTATGCACTGGAAATTATGTCGAACGGGGCTAATTGTAAGCAGGCTAGCTCTACAGCCATGATGAAAGTGACTGTAGATGGTGAGGCTGACTATGGTATGCCGAACACTGCGCCTATACTCAGGTGTCATCTCCAGCGCAAGGTCTTGTCACTTCACTGTGAGGAGCAGCACGTAATAATTTGACCAACGGGTAGTACAGTGCTAGTACTCCTACTACTACATTGGTAGTACTACCTCATCTGGTTTCTGGTCCCCTTTGTAGTTTGTGTCAAATTTTGACTAAGTTTAACTAATAAAATGTTAATGCATGTCAAAAAATTATCTCATTGGATTAGTATTTGAACATAGTTTTCAAAAATATAATGTTTGGTAACATGCGTAAACATTTTGTTAGTTTAATCTATGGTCAAAATTTGACCTGAAATACAATGAGGACCAATAAACCAGACGGAGGTAGTACTACTACTAGTACTAGTAGCACCACCGTCTGGATTTAGGAGTACTACCACGTCCATCTGGATTTTAGTATTTGACTAGCAATATCTAGTAATAAATGTACTTAAAAATGTACTACTCCCTCGTAAATAAATACATGGTGTTTTATTCCTATCGTGAGAAGAACTTAATGTTTTTGCTAACTACTAACGAGGATTACATGCAATGAACTAAACACTGCATGTCATGGTTGGTAGTCTCAAGTCATTAAGCGTGCGGCCCACATCTCTCATTGGTTGATATGTCACGAAATAAGAAACAAGGAGGAGTCAATACCTTGTGCCTAAGTGTTTTGAGATTATTTGGTTTTTGTAATGTGACTTAAACAACATTTTGTTTACATGCATTAACATTTTATTAGTTAAATCAAAGGTCAAAACTTGGCGCAAAATGCAAAGGGACCAATAAACCGATAAACATCAAACTTCTCTCGTTTGGCCCCAACTAGAGGTCGGTGAGATGACTATACTGCACCGGCACGGAGGGGCGTAGCTTCATTGACTTACGACAGCGCCTTTGGGTGAATGACATGTGGGCCGGGGTGGCTGGCCCACCTATCATCTGACCAAAGGCGGTGCGATGAAACCGAGGTAATCGAAATCCTACGGACCTCATACGCTAACCAAGGGCAAGTGATCACTCGAATCGCAAGATCAGTTGACCCATGGAGGCGATGGCGCGATCATCGGCCGGCTGTGCCGGATGGTCCACGCGCTTGACTGCGGCGGCAGCGGAACGTCTCCGGTAGTATTGCTTGAGGCCGCCCGAGGCGAGGGCGCTTAGACGGCAACCGTCTCCTTGTTCGACGAGGTCCTCATCGGTTTCCTCGACAAGTTCACCGTCGTCAAGCTCGCGGATGACTTTGGCGTAAGCCTCCGGCCGGCAGCGCCCGAGGCTCTGCGATGCCGCCACCCTCAGCGGCCACTATGGTGACAACCTCTTGACGCCTTTGGTGGCCTGCATTTGCCGCCGTCGCGCGGAGAATGTCCACCTCGGTCGCTCGCCTTGGCAGCAGCCTCTGGCGACAAGACACCATCGACAAAATCACCCGTCTCTGGCGCAAATCGTCCACAAGGACTACTACATGCAAGAGGAAGGCGATGGGGCGCTGGCTGTCACACCTGCATTTTGTAACATTTCATTTGCATCAAGAAAGCATGAAAATTTGGACCAACAAAAACTTTTGCATTATTTGGCTTTTATTTGGAGTTGGTTTTTCTCTCTGTGTTTCAAGTGCTCTTCAAAGTCAACACAACTTCACCTATATACTTCATCTCCTTGCCCTAAACTTACGCCCAATGATCATGCCATGTGTATAGAGCAATATAGTGTTTTCTTAGAAAATAATTTGGCCAAATAGTATTTTCAAAATTAGTTTTCCAAAACCCCTGAATTGAGGTTTGCACTACAAGTACTTGATTTGGGGTATGAAATATTTCAAAGAGTATATTTGAGGCCTAATAGATATAGGACTTCCATAAACCACAAAATATAATTTTAAAAGTTATTTTCCTATTTTATTTAAAAGCTTTTTCTTAAGGCCAGAAATGGTCTTTAATATGGAAATTTGTTTTATTGTTTTAAAAACATTTGACAAAAATCAGGGAAACTCAATGGGCATATATTTCCCATATATGAGAGTTTCAACACATGGTCATGTTCAGAATATTGGTCAAACCCCTCAAAAACCCTTTCTGTATATTTCAAGCTTTTGAAATATTTACAAAATATCCTCCAAAATTCCAAGAAAAATCTAGCATGTCACATATGACATGTTTGGATGATCTTAGCAAGTATCATGTCATGGAGAATAATATAACCCCATGAAAATCCCCAAAACCCCTCTGGCGAGAATCAAATTTGAACTACTTTGTACTACCAACTTTCTCTCCTTGATCCCAACTTTTGTGAGAATGATCACATGACCAAATGAGGCCACCACACCAAGTGGTGGATCAAGGAAAGTGATTACTCAACTAGATGCACAAGTCCATTCCTGCCAGGTTTCTAGGGTTTACAAAGTTGCATTGGCAACTTTGCCCAAATAAGCTCAAATTGGTGGAAGGCCCTAATTATATGTGACATTTCACCTGTGGAGTCTCATGACAAGTGAAAGTCACCTACTTGCCCAAACCATTATCAAACACCTTCTGGCAGAATTTTAAAATGCAAATTCTAGCCTCTTCCACTAATCTCCTTGAGCCACCTTTTTACCACAACCCATCCTCGTTCCCCTCTAGCTTTTGGATGCTTTTCTGCGAGGAAGCAATGATGGAGGAGGGAGAACCCCATTTTCTTCTCTGGACAGCAGATTCCTCCCTCTCTCTCAGCCTCCTTCTCTCCCCTCAGCTTTCCGAAAAATCCAAGGCCCTCTCCAGCTTTTGCTCGCACCCCTGCAACCTCAGGACACTAGTGGACCTGTGTGACAGCAGAAAACCCGCGGATGCCGGCCAAAATCGCTCTGGGCGCTGGCGGGGCACCCGGCCGTTAGCGCCCGCGTCTCCAGCCACCTCGATCCTCCCAGCGCGCCGATCGATGCCCCTCGGCGTCCGCTCCACGCCGCCAGGCCGCCCACTTGCTCCGCCCTCCTCTCTCTCCTGCAGCTCGCGCCCGAGCCTCGCCCCTTCGGCCAATACTTGCGCCCTCCACAGGCCCGCGTGCAGCTCGTCCGCCCTCCTTTCTCTCCACAGCACCCTACACCACTCCCACGAACACCCCAGGCCCTCCATTTCCTCTCTAGCAGCCACCCAGGCCGATCCAGCGAGAACCCGTGAGCTCGCCCACAGTGGACCTCGGCCATCCTATAAAAGCGACCCAGGCCTCTCTCTCACCTCTGTCGCTCCCCACGCTCCTAATCCACCTCCCGCACCACCCAGTTGCCTCCAGCCGCCCGAGCTCGAGATCGAGCTCGATCCCGCCGCCTCGGCTCGTCGGCGTTCCATGCAGTACAGGCCTCCTCCGCCCTTGTTCTCTCTCGTCTGGAACCGCAAAGCGTCACTGACCCTTTCCCTCTCTTTCCCATTCTTTTCAGCGGGAGCAGCGGAACCATCGGCCTTGAAGCACCTCCGCCGCGTGACCTCGTGGCGGCGAACAGGCTGCTCGGCGACCATCTCCACCACCACCCGAGCGGTGACATCCTCCCAAGTCCAGCGATACCACCACGCACCCTCCGTGCCCTATATCGCCCGCCCGGCGGCTCGCGTGCCTCTGGATGGAGGTGAGCGGCGGCGGCCGTGGGCCCTGCCCGTCGACCTCCGCATACAGCGGGTGGGATCCACCGTTGAGTTTAACGCGCCAGCAGCATCGGTTCACCGTCGGCTGAAGCGTGCCGCCTTCGCCTTGACGTGGCGGCCTCGCGTGAGCTGATTTCCCTCTGGGCTGTTGCCCGTGGCCTCTCGGCCCGGTGGCGCATCTTGCTTTTCTTTTCTTTTACGCTGTTTTACAAAAATTCCACAGGACAAAATACTTATCCAAATGAAATAATTCCAACTCCTAAAATCTCAGAATAATCCCACCTATTTATTGATGTAACTTTCATGCACATCCATTACACTTTTCTGCTCTGTTCAAATTTAAATTCATATTTGAACAATAGAACCTCTGTTTGAAAATCCACAACTCTGTTTCCCTAGCTCCAAATCCAAAACCAAGAATTTTCCCCTTCCTAGTTTTCCTCCTAGTATTTTACAAAAATAAGTTGACATTTTTCTGAGCACTTTGACTTTTCTGTTTTTGTTATTGTCTCATTTATCCGTTGTTTTTTGCGCGATTAGATCCGTGTTTGTGAAGTAGTTGGAGAAGAAGGAGAGGAAGGGCTGAAGACTTTGAAGACCAAGCCAACCAAGGCAAGCAGCCCTTTGACCATTCCCATGAAACCCTTTTACGCATGTCTTATAGCACTTATTATTGTTGCATCGGAATCATGATGAGATGGTAAACCACGTTGGTTGGTTGCCTCTGTTACTTCCTCGTTGATACTTGCATTGTGCATGACCCTACCTTCCTATGAGGTTATGCGGTGGGAGATAGATATGATGATAAAGTAGATGCTACATGGCTGGGACGGTGTATGCATGGTGATGGAGACAAAAACATTTCAAAATACTTTTGAAAACCCCATCGGGTGCCACTTATGCCGGGGAGATGATGAGTTGGGTAGCCACTTGATGACGAAGTGGTGTGCGAGGCAAGGGTGTGTAGTCTTCAAAAGCGGATTGGTTTAAGTTCGATTATTATTCCAACCTTACATGTGCAACCACTCTACCCTTATATGGGAAAGGGCATTATTGATTACCTAGACCGCATTACTAGTGACGGGGGGTTGTTGGTGCGCTCTCTCGGGACGGGGTCGTGCCAGGTAGGGTGGCCATGACTGTTTTCACGGGCACGGACACACGTTGGTACCCGTGCAGTGGTATGTGATAAATATGGGAGCAAGGCTCACGAAAATGTTATGTGAAATGTGGGCACGGGGTTCTTGCCAATCAGTGGACTCCATGTTAGTGTCGTCTAGGGAAAGGTAGTGATCGGTGCTTACCGGGTACTTGAGTACCATGGTCGTGGATGTCACGGAAGTTCCCGGATCTTGTGGGTAAAGTGTGCAACCTCTGCAGTGTAAAACTATTTGAATAGCCGTGTCCACGGTCAAGGACAGTTGGGTAACCGCTCTTGGGCTCCGTCCACATGTTTACAAACCAGTGTGTGTGTTTGGATAAGTGGGAAGTTCTACTTGAGTCAAGTCAAAGGACTTGACATGATTGAGTTGGGTTGGTGCCCACTCTATTTATGTCAATATCTGTAACCTGTCCTCGTGGTTACTTGAATTCTCCTGATGCATGTCTTGCAAGTTGTTGAACATGTCATTGCACTCAAAACTAGCTTTCTGCAAAAAATTTACCTATATCATGCATTGTTATATCTGGAACCAAAACATGGGTTGCTTGCGAGTACATTCAAAGTACTCATTGGCTTGCCCTTTGGTTATTTAATTGGCGGGCATGGAAGAACGGAGTTGAAGAAGAATTCTATGGAGGCGAACATGCGAACTAGGGCGTTTCGGTCAGAATGCTGTAGGGTTAAGGCGGATGGCATGGGTTCTACTTATCGACGAAGATTTCCGCTGCTTGTGTTTTATTTGATGTTCAGCCCTTAAGGCTTTATCAATATAAGACTTGACCATAATGGTCATAATTTGTGTAAGACGGTATAGCATGGATGTAAGACTCTTGTTATTCAGCTTCTGTGTGTTCAGTGAGCATTGATCTCTGGGATCAGTGTACCGTGCATTCGATGATCACGACTTATGAGTCGGGGTCCCCCAGAGCTGGTATCGAGCCATCTGTTGTAGGAAGCCTTAGTTAGCATGGGCGTTAGTTAGAGTGAGACTATCTACAAAAATTACCTATATACCTACATTTTCTAAAAATATCCTAAACAAGGTCACCTTTCCTCTATTGACCCTTTCCCTTCCACTTTTGTAGATGGCTGTTGTGCAGGGACCTCGACCCTTTGGGTTTCCGCACTTCTCAAGGACAGCCTCAAGAAGTGTCGTGAGCCCCACCTTCGCCTACCACGAGCCTTTGGATCAGCAGTACTAAGAAGGAGTATCACGTGGAGGTAGTCGTGAGCACTGAGCAGCGCCCGACAGGCTGGTTCTTTGAGGACCCAGGATGGCGACCACACTTCTCGCCGTTGAGGCTGCTGCCCTCAAAGCGTGACTGCGCCTTCGGGATCTTCTGCCGAGATGGCAAGTGAGCCAGCCACTCGTTACCTGCCTTATCGTGAGGAGGAGATGGCGAGAGCAGCGCACCAGCCCACCATGGACGAAGGACTTCCTCTGCTTCGAGACCTACTTCAGCTGTGTGCGGCAGCACTGGCACAGCACACAGCCTCGGGTCGATGGAGCTTGGAAGGAACTCCACGAGACCAAGGAACTCCTCCGCCTAACTTTCAGACAAAGGCGGACAGGATCAGAAGGATGGTGCACCCCTCGGCCGTTGTAGCCTATCAGTGAGGCGACCCCCACAGGACACGCATGCCAAGGATCACCTCAGCCGTGCGCATGGCCGAAGGGTGTCGCAACCTCTTCACGGCGCCACCCGGCGGCAGCGCCGTGTTCAACTCCTCCACTCCCTCAAGTGGCGAAGATCTTGGGGCAGGATGAAGGTGAGGAGGAAGACCCGAAGGAGGCGGAATCTGTGACCGAGGCTTTCCACCATAGACACCATTCGGGACTAGGGTAGGCGGTCTGTAACCCTTAAGGTAGGATAGGTCGTGTACCTTTTATGCGAGTCGAGTCCGTGTAATGGTTCAAATGAAACCATGTTGTGTTGTGCTTGCTTTCAACTTGCTTTGATGAAGTCGTACTTTCCTTGAGAACTTATGTGACTACATCCCCGTTTAGTTTTAATGCATGAGTTTGGCCCTACGGCCCTTGTTTAACAAAATTTGTGTCGCCCACCCCTTACTAGGCACCCCACCTATATTGCTTTCCCTCATGAGCCCTTGACCGCTCCAACGGGATGCTGTTGTAACACGTATTAGTACCTCTACCCGCAGCAAGAAGCCGGGCAGGAGCCACCATGAGATTGTGCAACTCCGGATACCGTAGGAGTGCTTTGGGTGTGTAAGCGTCCTGGCAATAACTGGGTGACTATAAAAGTACACTCTGGGTATCTCAAAAGTGTACATTGGATTAGCACGAATCGAGGCTGGGATTTGTCCTCCATTATGGCGGAGAGGTATCTCTGGGCCCTCGGTAATGCATCATCATAATGAGCTCAATGTGACCAAGTGTGCAGTCACGGGATCATGCATTATGGAATGAGTAAATTGACTTGCGATACTTGAGATTAAGCGAGGTATTGGGATACCGATCGAGTCTCGGGAAAGTAGCGTACCGATTGACAAAGGGAATTGTATCTGGGGTTGCTTGAATCCTCGACATCATGGTTCATCCGATGAGATCATCGAGGAGCATGTAGGAGCCAACATGGGTATCCAGATCCGCTGTTGGTTATTGGCCGGAGGCGTCTCGGTCATGTCGCATGTCTCCCGAACCGTAGGGTCTACACATAAGGTTCGGTGATGCTAGGATTGTAGAGATATAAGTATGCAGCAAACGAAAGTTGTTTGGAGTCCTAGATGAGATCCGGACATCACGAGGAGTTAGGAATGGTCGGAGGTAAAAAATTATATATGGGAAGTCGAGTTTGACCATCGGGAAAGTTCGGGGTCACCGGTATTGTCTGGGACCATCGGAAGGTCGAGGGTCCACAGGTGGGGCCACCTATCTGGAGGGCCTCGTGGGCTGAAGTGGGAGGGATCCAGCCTGGTGGGCTGGTCGCCCCCTTGGGCCCCTAGCCTAGGGTTGGGAACCCTGGGGAGGCAACTCCACTGCCTTGAGGGGCAAGGCACCCCTTGGCCGCCCCGGAGATCCCATCTCCTGGGGCAGCGCCCCCAGGGACCCTATATATAGAGGGGGAGGGAGGGCAGCCGCACCATGCACTTGGCGCCTCCTTCCCTCTTGCTACACTTCTCCCTCCCATGGGGCAGCTTGGCGAAGCCTGCTTGGGATCCTGCTGCATCCACCACCACGCCGTCGTGCTGCTGGATCTTCATCAACCTCTCCTTCCCCTTGCTGGATCAAGAAGGAGGAGGCGTCCACGCTGACCGTCGTGTGTTGAGCAGCGGAGGTGCCGTCCGTTCGGCGCTAGGATCTCCGGTGATTTGGATCACGGCGAGTCGACCCTTAACCCCGTTCCTTGAGCGATTCCGCTCGATCTACAAGGGTATGTAGATGCACTCCTCTCTCTCGCTGCTTGGTGAACTCATAGATAGATCTTGGTGAAACCGTGAAAATTTTATTTTCTGCAGCGTTCTAACAGTGGCATCATGAGCTAGGTCTGTCGTAGTTCTCTTTGCAGAGTAGAACACAATTTGTTGTGGGCGTAGATGTTGTCAACTTTCTTGCCACTCTGAGTCTTATTTTGCTTCAGCGGTATTGTGGGATGAAGCGGCCGGACCGACCTTACAAATGCAGCTTCGTGAGGCAGGTTCCACCGGTGACATGCACTAGTTGCATAAGGTGGCTAGCGGGTGTCTGTCTCTCCACTTTAGTTGGGCGGATTCCATGAAAAGGGTCCTTATGAAGGGTAAATAGAAGTTGAGAAATCACGTTGTGGCTTTTACATAGGTAAGAAAACGTTCTTGCTATAACCCTATTGCAGCCACGTAAAACATGCAACAACAATTAGAGGGCGTCTAACTTGTTTTTTGCAGCATGTGATTGTGATGTGATATGGCCAAAAGTTGTGATGAATGATGAATGATATATGTGATGTATGAGATCATGGTCTTGTAATAGGAATCACGACTTGCATGTCGATGAGTATGACAACGGCAGAACCATAGAAGTTGTCTTAATTATTGTATGACCTGCGTGTCATTGATTCAATGCCATGTAATTACTTTACTTTATTGCTAAACCGTTAGCTATAGTAGTAGAAGTAATAGTTGGCGAGCAACTTCATGGAACACGATGATGGAGATCATGATGATGGAGATCATGGTGTCATGCGGTGACAAAGATGATCATGGAGCCACGAAGATGGAGATCAAAGGAGCTATATGATATTGGCCATATCATGTCACTACTATTTGATTGCATGTGATGTTTATCATGTTTTGCATCTTGTTTACTTAGAGCAGCGGTAGTAAATAAGATGATCCCTCTAATAATTTCAACAAAATGTTCCCCCTAACTGTGCACCGTTGCGAAGGTTCGTTGTTTGAAGCACCACGTGATGATCGGGTGTGATAGATCCTAACGTTCGAATCGGCGGGTGTAAGCCAGATTACACGCATAATACACTTAGGTTGACTTGACGAGCCTAGCATGTACAGACATGGCCTCGGAACACGGAAGACCGAAAGGTCGAGCATGAGTCGTATAAAAGATACGATCAACATGGAGATGTTAACCGATGTTGACTAGTCCGTCTCACGTGATGATCGGACACGGCCTAGTTGACTCGGATCATGTTTCACTTAGATGACTAGAGGGATGTCTAATCTGAGTGGGAGTTCATTAAATAATTTGATCAGATGAACTTAATTATCATGAACTTAGTCTAAAATCTTTACAATATGTCTTGTAGATCAAATGGCCCACGTTACCCTCAACTAGCAGCGTTCCTAGAAAACCAAGCTGAAAGATGATGGCAGCAACTATACGGACTGGGTCGGAACACGAGATCATCCTCATAGCTGCTAAGAAAGATTATGTCCTAGAAGCACCGCTAGGTGAAGCACCAATCCTAGAGAACCAAGGCGTTATGAGCGCTTGGCAGTCTCGTCTTGATGATTACTCCCTCGTTCGGTGCGGCATGCTTTACAGCTTAGAACCGGGGCTCCAAAAGCGTTTTGAGCAACACGGAGCATATGAGATGTTGAAGAGCTGAAAATGGTTTCAAGCTCATGCGGGTCGAGAGATATGAAGTCTCCGACAAGTTCTTGACTGTAAGATGGAGGAAAATAGTTCTGTCGGTGAGCACATACTCAAGATATGCAGGTTGCTGGCCGCTTGACTCAGGGGGAGTTAATCTCCCGGATGGCGATCATTGTGAGAATCCTTGATCGCTTCCACGAGCTACAAGAGCTTTGTGATGAACTTCAATATGCGGGGATGGAAAAGACCATTCACGAGGTATATTCAATGCTGAAATCAGCGGAGGTAGAGATCAAAAGGAACATCAAGTGTTGATGGTGAATAAAACCACTAAGTTCAAGAAAGGCAAGGTAAGAAGAACTTCAAGAAGGGCGGCAAGGGAGTTGCGGCGCCCGATAAGCGATTACGGGAAGAAGTCAAACAATGGACCCAAGCACGAGGCTGGGTGCTTTTATTGCAAGGAAGTGGTCACTAAAGCGGAAATGCCCCAAGTACTTAGCGGACAAGAAGGCGGCAAAACCAAAGGTATATTTGATATACATGTAATTGATGTACCTTACCGATTGCTCGTAGTAGCTCTGGGTATTTGATACGGTGTGGTTGCTCATATTTTAACTCAAAGCAGGAGGCTGCGGAACAAGCGAAAGGCGGCAAGGGCGAGGTGGCGATGCGGCGTCGGGAATGGTTACATCGATTGTACTAGAGCAGGGGTACCCTAGTACCCGAACTTCGTCTGCGGACGCTACCAGCGCCACAGCGAGGCTGGCACGATGACCGCTAAGGTCCTCGGCGGCTCCTTTGGAGCCATTCAAGAACAAAGTAGTCAAGACCCGGCAAGAGGACCTTGCCGGAAAGCCCTCAGTAGCGAAGGAAAACAAGGCCCGGCAAGAGGAGCTTGCGGGAAGGCTTAGCGCCCGAGCCCCCAAGCGACAAGGTTCTGCGGCAAAGGCGCTTGCAGGCGAGGCGACCTCTTCGTCTCGCTCAGCTCACCCGTAGCGTGTCATCACAGGGCTCTCCCAAATCTGGCGTGTCGGCGGGCTGTGCAGCCGGCGGAGAGTAGCGACAAGCGGCTGACAAGCTACCATCGTGGCGAATGGGCGCTTAGCGGTCCCTGTTACCTTTGTTAAGGCGTGAGGCGGGCATTGATGACCCTTGTCCCTTGCCGTCGAGTTAGGTATAGATTCTTGTACCTTTGTACAAGCGGTGTACCAACCTATGTTTTACCATTGTAACCTTGTCTACTTGCCACATGTGGTAACCCCTTGTGCCTATAAAAGGAGGCCCAAGGGCAGCGTAGAAAGGGGTTCGGCTGAGTTTGGTCCAGCTCGGCAGTTCATCACCTCTGAAACCACACTCGGGCTAGGTCTTGTAGCTCTCATTGCTCCCTAGCAAGAACACAAGATAATCCACAAAGCAGCAGTAGGAGTATTATCTCTCGGAGAGCTCGAAGCTGGGTAAATCCGCTCGTGTGCATCGCCTCGATCCGCTCTTTGTGCAATCTCCGCCCCCTCCAGAACCACAAGGGCCCAGGTCCGTGGGTGCTCGTGAGGCACGACCAGCTCTCCCCGACATCTTTGGCGCGCCCGGTAGGGGCGTCGAGGCTGTGTGAACCCGATCCGGCGATCATACGAGCAACTTCATCGACATCTTAAATCGACATGGCGCCGAAGAAGAAACCTTCGGCAGCAGCTGAGCCGTCGCGTCGAACCCCGCCACCGGGCCGTCGGGGTGGGGAAAGCAATGGCGGAGGGCAGCGTCGTCGAGAGAGCCACGATGCCGCCAGGTCGAGGGACAAGGCAGCGCGAGCATCGGCGTCGAATCTGCACCACATCGCCGCGGGAGGCGCGAGACCGACAGCGTCATGATACTCGTGGCACCATATGCTCGTTGGATCAAGGCCAAGCTAGAGGATCCGAGGCCCTCGAGACCGCATGCACCTCCGCATGCGATGCAGTGAAATGCGGTCGCTTAGGCGGGATGCTGCTCCTCTAACGGTTGGGAGTCGAGCATCCGTTCTTTGCTCCGTCGCCGTTGCCACCAACCACACCGCGGAAGCCTTGGCGAGCTCGGTTACTACTAGATTACCCTCCGGCGGCCGATAAAGGTCGGCGAATGGAAACCACAATTCAGAGTCTCATCGGCCGCCAGCAGCGCGTCCAGCAACAACCGAGTGCCGCAACGCGGCAGGCGACAAAGCGCGGCAGATGGCGGCGAGACTTGCGAGGTGCACCACCGTGCACTCCCCTTCCGAAAGCCAAGATCGCCGACTTGCGGATCCACCTCGGCAGCGACTCCACAGCGTCGTCCGGATCCATGAGCTCGTCGCGACCAACGCCAAGTTCTCCGAGCGGCAAGAAGAAAGCGCTTCGAACTTCGTATTGGCGCCAAAGAAAGAAGCGCCGTCAATCGACCAGCGCCCGGCCCTGTCGATATGCATGCGCCCGGAGACAGGCGACTTGCCGTCTGTGGTGGGTTGCCTGCATTCACTCGTGAGCTGCGGCAAGTCCGGTGGCCCGACAAGAAAAACTTCAAACCAGGCGTGCGGAGAAATGCGGCGGCGGGACACACCATCGGAGTTCCTCGGCATCTACACCATCGCGGTGCAAGCTGCGGGGGCGAGGCGACAAGATCTCGCCAACTACTTTCCCTTGGTGCTCAAGCCAAGCGTCGAGATCTTGGCTCATGCACTTGCCGGATAGCTCTATTTCTTCTTGGGCAGATTTGTGCCACCGGTTTGTTGGCGCCTTCACGGTGACCACAAGCCTCATGGCGGAGAGTGATCTCCACCTGCTTGCCCGGAAGGAGGAGTCTCGCAAATTCATCAGAGATTGATCGAGTGCACTACAACATCCCGGGCGTCCACCTGCTGCGGTGATCGGTGCATTCCATCAGAATATGCGCAATCGCGAGATGAGGAAGAGATGGCGATGTGCAAAGTGAAAACGTCGGCGAGCTCATACAGCCGACAAGTGTGCTGCAGCTGAAGAAGAAGAAGACTCGAGGAGAGAATGTGGGAGCGAGTCCGGCAGTGAGGAACACCCGGCAAGAAATAGCGGCGGAACAATAGGAGGAAGAAAAACCAAGAAGTACTAGTTGTCGAGCAGTCCGGTAAGGATGGTGCGCCAACAAAGCCAAGGTCGGTGGCTCCGGCAAGGAGGTTGCCGTCGGCCTTGGCCCCAAAAAGCTATGGCGGGCGCCAAACAAGCTGACAGCTCAACAAGCGATCTTGTAAAATCCACGCACCAAATGCCATGATCTCGAGCTGCAAGAAAGTCGAGCAGCTCGTTGAGCTCTAAAGAGCTGAATCTGGCGGTGAGACAAGGAGAAGGCCAAGAAGGTGCAGGTGCAGCAAGTAAGAAGAGACCGGTCGAGGAGGGCCGCGGCAAGGCCAAGCAGCGACAAGAGACAAACCTCCCGTGGCGCGACAAGGAAGAAGGCGAAGATGAGGATGGCGAGGGCGATGAGGGCAGCGAAGCTGATGAGCATGAGTTTCAAAAGGCAGCGAGAGGTCCTCTGCGTCGGCGGTGGTGCGTCTCTGCATACCTCGCACCGCCAACTCAAACAATGGATGCGTGAGGTCAATGCAGCGAGAACCATCCATAGAGTCACGCAGACCTCGAAGTGGTCCAGCCGCCCATCATCTTTGACATTGAGGATCACCTGATCGCATCACTGCGGTCGGTGTTTGCGATGTTGGTCTCACCAACCATCCGCAACCTCAAGGTTACAAAGATGTTGGTTGACGGCGAGGCGGCCTGAATTGATCTCCTCTGCGGTGCTCCGAAACTTCAAATCCACGGCAATGAGCTCGAAGAAGCTGGTACTTTCAAGGAATCAACCCGAGGAAGGAGCAAGCCCAAAGGGAAGATCACGTTGCGGTAACATTGACAGTGAGCTCAATTCAGGCGAGAAGGTCACGTTAAGTAAATCGCCGATTTCCATTGCCCTACAATGGCATACTTGGCCGTCGGCACTCGCCAAGTTCATGGCCGCCTCTCATTATGCTTACAACCTACTCAAGATGCCCGGCTCGACAAGCGTCATTTCTGTCCATGGCGACAAGAAAGATGCACTTATCTGCGCCGACAGAATTTACGGGATCGCAGCAGCGACAAATAGCAAACCACTTACCGCTGAAGCTCCGGGGAAGAAGACCACCAGGTCGGCAAGACTCTGTTGCCCACTCCGGTGGCGCACCTCTTGGTGCTGCGCTACCGTCGAGGGCCTTTCATCGAGCTCCACCGGCAAGTGCAACAAGGCGATGGCAGCTCCGCCAAAGACCAAGAAGGTGCCGCCAAGGAGGGCGGCCTTTGGTGGTACCTTCACCGTCGGTGCCACGCTTGATCCTAAATAGGAAGGTGAGCTCGTTGCTTTCTGCGGGCGAATGTCGATGTGTTTGCATGGCAACCATCGACATCCTCGGTGTTCCAGGAAAGTAATTGAGCACCACCTAGCTGTCTGTCCTCACCGCGGCCCGTCAAGCAAAGAGTTAGGAAAGCAGGCGGTGGGCGCCAAGAGTTCATAGCGAGAAGAAATCAAGAAATTGGAAGCAGCGGGGCTTGTCGGAGAGTCCTCCACCCCGTGGTTGGCCAATCCGGTAGTGATGCGCAAGGCTAATGGGAAATGGAGACTTTGTATTGACTTAGCGATGTTAATAAAGCTTGTCCCAAGGACCCATTTCCCTTGCAGCGTGTCGACCAGATTGTTGACTCCACGGTGGATGCGATCTGCTTCGTTTCTTGATGCATATTCGGGATATCATCAGATCTTCATGGCGAAGAGGATGAAGAAAACCGCATTCATTACACCATGTAGCACGTATTGCTTTATCACGGATGCCTTCGGTTTAAAGAATGCTGGTTCAACCTTTGCAAGGTAGTCCATAATGCCTTTGGACCTCGGATACACGAAATGTAGAAGCTTACATGGATGACATAGTGGTCAAGAGCAAAAGGCGAGCAACTCTGGTTCAGGATTTGGATGAGACATTTGCGAACTGCGCAAGATCAACCTCAAGCTCAACCCGAGAAGTGCGTGTTTGGAGTCCCTTCCGGCAAGCTTCTCGGGTTCTTTGTATCTCAGCGGGGCATTGAGGCCAATCCCGACAAGATCAAGGCCATCGAGCAGATCGAAGCACCAAAGCGCGTCAAGGATGTCGGGAGGCTTGCGGTTGCGTGGCTGCTCTCGGCGAGTTCATCTCTAAGTCTGCTGAGCAGCCTGCCGTTTTCAAGATTTTGAAAAAGGCAGGTCCAATGAAATGGACTCCCGAAGCGGAGGCTGCGCTGCAGGACTTGAAGAGATATTGTTCTCCGCTCCAATACTTGTCGCACCTAAACCACAAGAGAAGTTGCTGCTGTATATAGCGGCGACCAATCAAGTGGTTAGTGCTGCGTTAGTAGCGGAGAGGAGGCGGATGATGAGCCGCAGCAAGGCGGCGCATCCGGCGACAAACAAAGGCCTCGCCGTCAAGCTCTGGTCCCAATGACGGATCAGCGCGAGGTTGCGATAAGATCTGAAGAAGATGGTGCAGCGCCCGGTATACTTTGTCGGTTCCCATACGCATGGGGCTAGATCGAGGTACTCTGGTGTGCAGAACTTGCTTTTCGGCCTCCTCATGGCCTCAAGAAAGCTGCGCCACTACTTCCAAGCACATGAGATAACAGTTGTCACTCGCTTTCCGCTGAAGAGGATTTTGCAAAATCCGAAGCAGCAGGCAGGATTGTCAGTGGGCCTTTGGGCTATCAAGCTTTGGTCTCAAGTTGAAAGCACTTCAACTATCGAGCAGGGCATTGGCAGAATTCATAGCAAAGTGGGCGTAGCATAAGATGAAGAAATTCGAGGCGAGCATCCCGTCAAGGAGGCAAACAAAAGTGGCTGATGTACTTTGATGGTGCCTTCTCGCTGCAAAGGCGCCCGGTGCGGCGTCTTGCTTATTGCACCCCGGAGAGCACCTCAAGTACATAGTCGGATGCACTTTCCCAAGGAACAAGAAACAAACAATCTGCAGTATGAAGGTTTGCTTGCGGTCTCGGGATTGCGGTAGACCTTGGGATCAAGAAGCTCATTGTCGGGGGACTCGCAACTTGTCGTCCGCCAAGTAAATAAAGATTATCGAGTCCGTTGATGGAAGCGTCGTCGATGAAGTGAGGAAGCTGGAAGAGCACTTTGAAGGCACGCAAATGGAACCGTTCAAAACCGAGAATGATATAGTGATGGCCTCTCCAAATGTGCCGCACTTAAGTTACACTGTGGAACCAGGGATTTTTGTGCTCGAGCTAACTCAATAGCCGTAACACCATCAACGGGACAGAGTAAGAAGAAAATTGGTTTTGGCGACTACTTTCCGGCGAGCTCTCTGAAATCGCCGCCAAGAAGGTCCCTAAAACCAGCGGGTATCCTTGAAGAAGCGATCTGCTCCGACAAACCATGCGGTTTGTATCGTTGAAACAAGCGCTCCCGACAAGTTTAGCTCGGCAAGCTTGCGGGATCATCGACTCGGCGGACCCACATGTCCTTGCCGTAGAAGCTGATGTTCCGCAATGATAGATGAGCCTTTAGTCCTTGTTGTCAAGCCACGAGGCTCCAACATGGAGCCTGACAAATCGTCCGTTTCCTTGAGACGGAGAACTTCCGAAGAACAAGAAGAAGCGGAAAAAAGTAGCCCGGCGATCAAGTATGTACCAGTTTGTTGACAACATCACATGCAGAAGAAGACTCAGCGGAGTGAAATTGAAGTGTATTTGCGGGAAGATGGGCGAAGCTGTTGGCGAGATACGGAGGCATATGTGGTCACCACATTGGCGCCAAAACACTTCTTGGCAAGGCTTTCGGCAAGGTTTCTTACGGCGAAGCCCTCCGGGATGCTGCTGCACAAGTAACCAAGTGTGAGCGTGCAGTTCCATTCAAAGCAGATACACCAACCAGCTCAAGCTCTCCATGCGATCCCTTTATCTGGCCCTTTTTTGATGCAGGGCTCGACATCCTCGGCCCTTTCCCCGAGCTGTCGGGGCTTTGAATACTTATGCGTCGCAATCGACAAGTTCACAAAGTGGTGGAAGTGGAACGATGAGGAAGGTGACAACCTGATCGGCCGTCAAGTTCTTTAGGTCAATTGTTTGCCGTTTGGGATTCCTAACGGATCATCGCGACAACGGCACCAGTTCCACAATCGCACCTTCATGCGATCGCCCAAGATCTTGGTGCCAAGATCTGCTTTATATTGCTCATCAGAAGCAGCGGTCAGCGAGAGAGCAAGCGCTGAAGTGCTGCGAGGACTCAAGACAGAACTTTCGACGAGGCTGCGCAAGTCTTGAAGGCTGGATCGAGGCTGCGGTGGTTCTTTGGTCGTCGAGCGGCGCCGTCGAGCCGCGGCGGACACCCTTTGCTCTAGTCTACGGGCGAGGCAGTTCTCCCCCGGAACTTCGTATCTGGGTCACCTCGAGTGCTCGCTTATGATGAGCTTGAGCAAGAGCAGCTGCGACAAGATGGCGCTGCTCCTCGAGGAAGATCGTCTTGAGCTCTTTGTCACGAGCTGCTCGTTACCGGCAAGCTTTGCGTCGCTACCATAGCCGCAAGGTTAATGCGAAGCTTGAGGAAGGCGACCTTGTTCTTGGTAGCGTTCAATCCGCCAAGAATTCCAACAAGTTGGCCTTGAAGTGGGAAGGCCCTTATCGGGTGAAAGCGAGTCACTAGGCCGGCTGTCGCCTTGCCAGAGACCGAAGATGGCCTTCGGTGAGCAACTCTGGAACATAGAGCATCTTCGTAAGTTTTACCCATGAAGCGCGGTTGCGGAACCCGTTCCGGCAACCACCCTTTAATACAAGTCTTGCCCTGTTGCATGTAATCCTTTGTACAAAGCGGGCGCAGACCCGTGCATCGATAAAGCCTATGGTTGCGCACATTTTGTCAATACATGCTTTCATAATCATATATGCATGTGTTTACTAACATCTTGTGCAGCACCGCACTTTTGATGGCGATAATGAGCCATTAGGCTCCATAACATATTTTTCTCTTCTTTCTTCTCAAACAAGAAGAAGGTTCATCCACCCACAAGTTAGCAGGGGAGGAGGAGATAATGATGTGGGCCAATGGCGTCGCCGAGGCTGTCGCCTTCTTAGGAAGATGGACAACGAGAAAAGCTAAGTTGCTAAGTTTAAGCGACCAGTTTTAAATTTTTAAGTTATCTTCCTCGAGCGATAGTACTTTGTATGGAAAACACATGCGGCGGAGGAACCAACTCGCGACTAGCTTGCGCCCTTACTTTGTTTGAGTCCGCTCAACAACTTAAGTGAGCTGCAACTAGTCCGTGATGAGGTTGCTTAGCCGGTGGCGACCCCTTGACAGGCTGCTGAAGTTCACTTTTCATTTTCGCGGCAAGGGTGCTGCACCGACAAGTTCCCTAAAAAGCGTGGGGCAGTAACATACAAGGGAAGAAATCGAGTAAAGGAAATAACAGTGCATTCGATTGCCTAAGATAGTGTATATTACATAATAACATGTCGAGATCTAATAGATTTTTAGCCTAAACATGATCTACAGCGATAAGAAAAGATAGACTTGGCGGCTTAGTCCCGCGGTGCGCCCTCGAGCCTCTTAACTCCGCTCACCCTGTCCACGATGGGTGCGACAAGGGTCTTAGCGCTTCAACGTCGGCGGATGGAGGCAGGGACTTGAGGGCCTTGGAGAAGTCGGCCTTTGGGTTGCGGAAGCCACCTTCATCAACACCTTACGGAGAGCCTCGGCACAGACTTGGCGTGATTCCTCCTTGATTGCTTGAACCTCATCCGGGCAGCTGGATACCCGCCAACCGCCTTTGAAAAATAGGCTGAGCTTGGCGTTGGGTTGGAGGTTCTCGTCGGTGGAATATCCAAGATCTGTCATCCCCAACTCTATCAGCTCATTATGGATCTTTGGCGGTGTCCACAAGGCCTTGTCCAATGCATTATGCTGTCGAAGATTATTACAGGCGGTCACGACATTCGGCAACAACTCCTCGGTGGCCTTGATCTTTTCCAGCAGAGGCCCGTTTCCGCTCTTTGGCGCCGTTCAGCGTCTCCATCAAGGTGGTCAATTTCAGCTCGAGATCCACCACAGAGTCCTTGGCGGCATCGAGCTCTTTGATCTTCTCCATAAAGCGTCCTTGTAATTCGCCGGGGTGTGGCGTCCTTCTCACGCTCGCGCTTCAACCCGGCGACCTCCTCGGCCTCTTGGAGGAGGACTCGGCTGAGCCACCCTCGTCTCAATTCCCTCTTGGCGGCCTCGGCAGCCGCAGCACATCTTTGCCTCTGAAGTGGCCCGCCAAACGTCTGCTTTCGTGTGAGATCCTCCTCGTGGTGTCGAGGTTGATCTTCCGCTCGCCCGGCTCACCTTCTCGCGGAGAGCTTCTCGCCCGGCAAGCCTCTGCTGCTCTTCAACCTCGCCCTTCTCTAAGATGAAGGCCGTGCGCTCCTCAGCAAGCTGCTCCGCGCCTCCGCTATATCCCGGAGGGTTTCCTTGATAGCCGCGGAGCTCTTCAGCGTTTCTCCAAATCAGCTCCGCCCTTGCAACAAGCGCCTCCTGGACTCCAGTTTGGCTTGGCGTAGCGGTAGAAGCGATAAAACTTCCTTAGCAGCTGCTCCTCCTCGGGCTCACCGCTGCTGCTGCTCGGTGTATCAACCAGCGACTGACCCGTGGAGGCGAGCAGTTCAGCGTCGAGTCTCCCCCTCGACCCGGCGCCACAGGCTTGATGCCCATGGGAGCTTGATGAAGACACCCTCGCCGGCCTTGGTGGGGGCGGGCTGAGCTCCTCGGAGTCTGGTGTGGCATCGGTGGCGGGGATCGTGATCGGTGCAGCGCTGGCGCTCCTGCGGCCTCCGGGCCGTTAGTGCGATCGCCGGATCCTCCCAGCCTCTGCGCCCGGTAATCTCGGCGATCTCCTCGCCGGCCGGGCTGTCGGCATGACCTCCTCCTCCTCCATGTTGGCGGCGTCGACATTGTCGCCCTTGGCGTCTTCCTCGCCCGGCAGCCTCGGTTTCCATCGGATCTCCGGCAGATGAATCGGCGGTCGGAAGAAAGCACAAATCAGCGGATATTGAAAGAAAAAGCGGAAGGAAAAGCCAAGAAACTATCAAGACAAGAAGATTACTGCGGTGGGAGTGCGTGGCGCGGTCTCCGCCGGGAGGTCGTCGGCGCCCGGCCCTTGTCGAAGCTCCCTTGTCGGGGCCTCCCTTCTGGGAGGCGTTCCCTTGGCGGAGAATTCTCCTTGGTGGCGTAGTTGAAGCAAGCGAAATTTCGGGAGTGACCTCGAGGCCTCGATGAGGCTGGACCTCGGGGTAGCCTCCGGTGCTCCATGATGTGGCTGCTCTGCTCCTCTCGAAATCCAACAAACCAGATATCGATGTGGAAAAAGCACCCAAGCGCACCTAGCCACGAGAAGCATACCTGCAGTACTTGGCTGGGGGCTGTCTTTGAGGCTGCTCTGTTGAAGAGTTGCGGATCCGGCAAGGAGTCCCAGACGTGCCCCTGTTGCTCTGAAGTCATCTGAGCGACAACCACGGCGTCTTGGCCCTCTTGGCGCCCTCTGGTGGCCTGAAGAAGAAAGTTGAGTGGAACCCGGTCGGATGTAAGATAAAGCAATAAATTGGAAGATTACAAATAGCGGCAAGATCTTACTCTTCCTCTTCTTCCTCGGAGCTGAGGCGGAGAGATCAAACTCTGCTCAGTAGCGGCGGTTGGGGAAGACTCCCTCTGGCGCTTGGCGGGTCTGAGGGCCACGACTCGAAGGCCTGAGGCTCGTCGCCGTGGCGAAATGAGGCGCTCCAGCAGCAACAGCACTTGCGCGGTGGAGCGCGTCGAGCAGCAGGCGGCTGTTGGACCGTGGGCTCCCCACCACTTCTCCGGTCTTCGGAGGCGTCTCATGGCCAGGCGGCGAGCTCCTCCTGCGGCAAGCTACTTGGCCGGAGGAGGCGCCCCGGCAGCTCACTCGGGTCATTGTCGGGCTCGGTCTGCTCCTCCTCACCGGCGAACTCTTCTTGGTCGGCAAGGCTTGCCGCCTCGGCCCTCTGCCTCCTCGGCAGTGAACCCAAAGCTTGCCCGGCAGCAGGCTCTGCAGCCTCCTCCAACCTTGTGGCGTCGCGCCATCTCTGGCGAGTGGTGTCGCGGGTGAGCCGCCTCTTCTCATCGGTAGCGGATCGGCGCTTGGACAAGTTGTCGAAGAAGCTGCTGCACTATGTCATCGGCGGGCTCCTGCCAAGTTGGAATGATCCCATGGGAATCGCTGGCAGCATTATCGCGGATGCTATCAAGCGCCGAGTTGTTGCACAAGGGCACAACTCCCTCGACAACATGCACCATCGAGGTTATCCGCTTGAGGCTTGAACAGCTCCGCGGCATGCCGTCAAGCTCGGTAGTGAAATTCCAATTCAGACACAGGCGCAGCCTAATGATATCCTTGGCGTTCGGAATTCCCAAGCAGGCCTCCTTTCTCCTGCAAAGGCGCAATCGGGCGAAGGAAGTCTGCGCCAATTGCTCCTCGGTCAGCCTGCTTGCGGGCGCAAAATCTAATCGTGGCAATCTTCAACTTGTCGTCCTCCGGCGCCAAGTTGCTCCAATCATTACCCGCGAACTATGGGGGTTTCTTTGAGGCAGTAAAAGGCTGTGGCTCCTCCTCTAAGATCCAGCACCAATCAGCCCTCCACTCCTCCCACTTGCTGCGCAACTCTCCGTCAAGATCGCTTCCTTCTTGCCGATTCTAGAGGTCCATGCAATTCCTCCGGCAGCGGCTCTCCTCTCTCTGGCAGGGTGAGAAGTAGTGGCGGAAGAGTCGACATTTGGGTGGACCCCAACAAAGTTCTCGCAGAGATGTGCAGCGGCCATGGTAAGGATGGCGTTGGGGGTGAAATCAGGAGGCGGAGGCCATATGTGTTCATGACATCATGAAGAATTCAAAAAAGGCGGGAAGAGCCCGCACAAAAAAAAATCGCGAAGAAGAAGTGCGAAGGAGACCTTAGCAGATGTGGCGGCGGAGATGACCCTCGTGCGGATGCGCCGGGTCACGTCGACGAGAAGAGGTAATACAGCTCCGCAGCTCCTTCTGTTGAGCAGGGGATCGAAGAGGCCCGCTCCTTCCATGCGCCAGCGAGCAGCTGCGCCTCGGCAATTCACGTCTTTTCCCTTATCGGCCTTGAGCCATAGGGAGTCGAGGTGGAGGAAGCCGCGGCGTTAGTGGCACGGTGGCGATGGAGGCGGGCGTCGCTCTCTTTGGGCTCGAGAAGAAAGGGGAAAGCGGGGGGTTTCGATGTGACAGCAGAGGCGAGTGAGCGTCCTGCCCGGTTCCCCGCTTATAAAGGGAGAGGGGCGGGCGTTCGATTTTCCATTAAAAGCCCCATGATCTCCCCCGATGCCACGTCCGATGCGTGCCGTTCGTGGGGGCGTGGTGAGGCCCAAAGGCGAATAACGGCGTAATCAAGACCGCGCATGCCGTGCCTGTTTTGGGCCTGGCCCAACAAAGCTTAGCGCCATGTGGCCCAGGCGAGGCTCTGTCGGTGTACTAGAGCAGGGTACCCTAGTACCCGAACTTCGTATGCGGACATTGCGCGCCCACGGCAGCGAGGCTGGCACGATGACCGCTAAGGTCTCGGCGGCTCCTTTGGAGCCATTCAAAAACAAAGTAGTCAAGACCCGGCAAGAGGAGCTTGCCGGGAAGAATACTCAGGCGCGAAGGAAAACAAGGCCCGGCAAGAGGAGCTTGCCGGGAAGGCTGGCGGGCGCGAGCCCCCAAAGCGCGACAAGGTTCTGCCGCGGCAAAGGCGCTTGCACAGGCGGGCTACCTCTTCGTCTCCGCTCCAGCTCACCCGCCAACATGTCATCACAGGGCTCTCCCAAGTGCAGCGTGTCGTGGGCTTTGCAGCCAGCGGAAGTAGCGACAAGCGGCTGACAAGCTACCATCATGGCGAGCGGGCGCGCCGCAGTCCCTGTTACCTTTGTTTGGGCGTGAGGCGGGCATTGATGACCCTTGTCCCTTGCCGTCGAGTTAGGTATAGATTACTGTACAACTGTACAAAGCAGTGTACCAACCTATCATTTTACCATTGTAACCTTGTCTACTTGCCACATGTGGTAACCTTGTGCCTATAAAAGGAGGCCCAAAGACAGCGTGAAAGGGGTTCGGCTGAGTTCGGTCCAGCTCGGCTTATTCATCACATCTGAAACCACACTCGGGCTAGGTCTTGTAGCTCTCATTGCTCCCTAGCAAGAACACAAGATAATCCACAAAGCAGCAGTAGGAGTATTATCTCTCGGAGAGCTCGAAGCTGGGTAAATCCGCTCGTGTGCATCACCTCGATCCGCTCTTTGTGCAATCTCCGCCCCCTCCGAACCACAAGGGGCCCAGGTCCCGTAGGTGCTCGTGGGGCACGACCAGCTCTCCCCCCGACAGGTTCCAAGGTCGATGTGATCGCCGTCGGGCATGCTACCTCTACATTTACCTACGGGATTAGTTTTAAACCTCAATAATTGTTATTTAGTACCAGCTTTGAGCATGAACATTGTATCTGGATCTCGTTTAATACGAGATGGCTACTCATTTAAATCCTAGAATAATGGTTGTTCTATTTATATGAGAGATATGTTTTATGGTCATGCCCCGATGGTCAATGGTTTATTCTTAATGAATCTCGAACGTGATGTTACACACATTCATAGTGTGAATACCAAAAGGTGTAAAGTTGATAACGATAGTCCACATACTTGTGTGCTTGCCATATAGTCACATTGGTGTCAAGCGCATGAAGAAGCTCCATGCTGATGGACTTTTAGAGTCTCTCGATTATGAATCATTTGACACATGCGAACCATGCCTCATGGGCAAAATGACCAAGACTCCGTTCTTCGGAACAATGGAGCGAGCAACCGACTTATTGGAAATCATACATACCGATGTGTGCGGTCCAATGGGCGTTGAGGCTCGCGAGGATATCGTTATGTTCTCACTCTCACTAACGACTTGAGTAGATATGGGTATGTCTACTTGATGAAACACAAGTCTGAGACCTTTGAAAAGTTCAAGGAATTTCAGAATGAGGTAGAGAATCAACGTGACTGAAAGATAAAGTTCTTACGATCAGATCGTGGGGGAGAATATCTAAGTCACAAATTGGTTACGCACTCAAGGAAATGTGGAATCGTTTAACAACTCATGCCGCCTGGAACACCTCAGCATAACGGTGTGTCCGAACATCGTAATCGCACTTTATTGGATATGGTGCGATCTATGATGTCTCTTACCGATTTACCGCTATCATTTTGGGGATACGCTCTAGAGACAGCTACATTCACTTTAAATAGGGCAACTTCTAAATCTGTTGAGGCGACACCGTATGAATTATGGTTTGGCAAGAAACCTAAGCTGTCGTTTCTAAAAGTTTGGGGATCGATGCTTATGTCAAGAAACTCCAACACTGAAAAGCTCGAACCCAAGTCGAGAAAAATGTGTCTTCATAGGATACCCTAAGGAAACCATTGGGTATACCTTCTACTTAAGATCGAAGGCAAGATCTTTGTTGCCAAACGGGTCCTTTACGGAGAAAGAGTTTCTCTCGAAAGAATTAAGTGGGAGAAACTAGAGCTTGATGAAGTATTTCCTCTTGAAATGGTAAGTAGCGCAACTTCGGAAGATGTTCTGTGGTGCTGCGCCGACAAGAAGGAGGTTAATGATGATGATCAAGATACTTGAATCAAGCTCCTCTTGAACCCGAAGGTCCACAAGGACACGTTCCGCACCAGAGTGGTATGGCAACCCTGTCTTGGAAATCATGTTGTTAGACAATGGTGAACCTTGAACTATGAAGAAGCGATGGCGGGCCCGATTCCAACAAATGGCTTGAAGCCATGCAATCCGAGATAGGATCCATGTATGAAAACAAAGTATGGACTTTGTGCAGACTTGCCCGATGATCGTGAGCAATAGAAAACAAATGGATCTTTAAGAAGAAGGCGGTAGCGGATGGTAATGTTACCATATATAAAGCTCGACTTGTAAGCTAAGGGTTATCGACAAGTTCAAGGGATTGACTACGATGAGACTTTCTCTCCGTGCGAAGCTGAAGTCCGTCCAAATCATGTTAGCAATTGCCTCTTACTATGATTATGAGATATGGCAAATGGGCGTCAAAAGCGGCATTCCTTAATGGCCATCTTAAGGAAGAAGCTGTATATGATGCAGCGGAAGGTTTTATCGACCACGAGAATGCTAACAAGGTATGCAAGCTCAGCGATCCATTTATGAGCTAGTGCAAGCATCTCGGAGTTGGAACATTCGCTTTGATGAGATGATCAAAGTGTTTGGGTTTATGCAGACTTATGGAGAAGCATGCGTTTACAAGAAAGTGAGTGGGAGCTCTGTAGCATTTCTCATATTATATGTAGATGACATACTTTTGATGGGAAATGATATAGAACTTTTGGACAGCATTAAGGCCTACTTGAATAATTGTATTTCAATGAAGGACCTTGGAGAAGCTGCTTACATATTAGGCATCAAGATCTATAGGGATAGATCAAGATGCCTCATAGGTCTTTCACAAAGCACATACCTTGATAAGATATTGAAGAAGTTCAATATGGATCAATCCAAGAAAGGGTTCTTGCCTGTATTGCAAGGTGTGAGATTGAGCTCGGCTCAATGCCCGACCACGGCAGAAGATAAAGAAGAGATGAGTGTCATCCCATATGCCTCAGCCGTAGGGTCTATTATGTATGCCATGCTGTGTACCAGACCTGATGTAAACCTTCTCGTAAGTTTGGTAGGAAGGTACCAAAGTGATCCGACAAGGAACCTTTGGACAGCGGTCAAGAACATCCTAAAGTACACGAAAAGGACTAATGATATGTTTCTCGTTTATGGAGGTGACGAAGAGCTCGTAGTAAAGGGTTACGTCGGCGCTAAGCCCGACCACAGATCTGGATGACTCTAAGTCATAGACCGGATCGTGTATATTTTTGAATGGTGGGGGCGATGGTGGTGCGAGTTGCAAGCAAAGCATCGTGGCGGGATCTACATGTGAAGCGAGTACATGGCAGCCTCGGAGGCAGCGCATGAAGCAATATGGGTGAAGGAGTTCATCACCGACCTAGGAGTCATACCCAATGCGTCGGGGCCGATCGCACTCTTCAGTGACAACTTTGGAGCTATTGCACTTGCCAAGGAGCCCAGGTTTCACAAGAAGACCAGGCACATCAAGCGTCGCTTCAACTCCATACGTGAAAATGTTCAAGATGGAGACAAAGATATTTGTAAAAGTACATACAGGATCTGAATGTAGCGAGATCCGTTGACTAAACCTCTCCTAGAGCAAAACATGATCAACACCCGAGCTATGGGTGTTTGATTCATCACAATGTAACTAGAATATTGACTCTAGTGCAAGTGGGAGACTGTTGGAAATATGCCCTAGAGGCAATAATAAAATGGTTATTATTATATTTCTTTGTTCATGATAATGATACATTATTCATGCTATAAGCTGTGTTATCCGGAAATCCTAATACTGCGTGTGAATACATAGACCACAACATGTCCTAGTAAGCCTCTAGTTGACTAGCTCGTTGATCAGCAGATAGTCATGGTTTCTGACTATGGACATTGGATGTCATTGATAACGGGATCACATCATTAGGAGAATGATGTGATGGACAAGACAATCCTAAGCATAGCTCAAAGATCGTGTAGTTCGTTTAGCTAGAGCTTTTCCAAGTGTCAAGTATCATTTCCTTAGACCATGAGATTGTGCAACTCCGGATACCGTGGGAGTGCTTTGGGTGTGTAAGCGTCACAAGCGTAATGGCGGGTGACTATAAAGGTACACTCACGGGTATCTCGAAAGTGTCATTGGGTTGGCACGAATCGAGGTAGGATTTGTCACTCCGTGTATGCGGAGAGGTATCTCTGGGCCCACTCGGTAATGCATCATCATAATGAGCTCAATGTGACCAAGTGTCAGTCACGGGATCATACGTTGGAGCGAGTAAAGTGACTTGCGATAGCGAGATTAAGCGAGGTATTGGGATACCAAGCGATCGAGTCTCGGGCAAATGCGTACCGATTGACAAAGGGAATTGTATCTGGGGTTGCTTGAATCCTCGACATCGTGGTTCATCGATGAGATCGTCAAGGAGCATGTGGGATCCAACATGGGTATCCAGATCCGCTGTTGGTTATTGACGGAGAGCATCTCGGTCATGTATGCATATCTCCGAACCGTAGGGTCTACACATAAGGTTCGGTGGCGCTAGGGTTGTAGAGATATAAGTATGCAGCAAGCGAAAGTTGTTGAGTCGGATGAGATCCCGGACGTAATGAGGAGTTCGGAATGGTGCAGGAGGTAAAGAATTATATATGGAAGTCGAGTTTGACCATCGGGAAAGTTTGGGGTCACGGTATTGTCTGGGACCACGGAAGGTCGAGGGTCCCAGTGGGGCCACCTATCCCGGAGGGCCCGTGGGCTGAAGTGGGAGGGAACCAGCCTGGTGGGCTGGTGCCCCCTTGGGCCCCTATGCCTAGGGTTGGGAACCCTGGGGGAGGCGCCTCCACTGCCTTGGGGGGCAAGGCACCCCCTTGGCCGCTGCCCCCCTAGGAGATCCCATCTCCTAGGGTCGGCGCCCCCCTGGGGACTCTATATATGAGGGGGGGAGGGAGGGCAGCCGCACCCTTGCACTTGGCGCCTCCCTTCCCTCTTGCTACACCTCTCCCTCCCACAGACGCTTGGCGAAGCCCTGCCGGGATCCCTGCTGCATCCACCACCACACCGTCGTGCGGCTGGATCTTGATCAACCTCTCCTTCCCCCTTGCTGGATCAAGAAGGAGGAGACGTCACGCTGACCGTACGTGTGTTGAACGCGGAGGTGCCGTCCGTTCGGCGCTAGGATCTCCGGTGATTTGGATCACGACGAGTACGACCCCCTCAACCCCGTTCCCTTGAACGCTTCCGCTCGATCTACAAGTGTATGTAGATGCACTCCTCTCTCTCGTTGCTAGGTGAACTCATAGATAGATCTTGGTGAAACCGTAGAAAAATTTTATTTTCTGCAACGTTCCCCAACACCTTGGTTGGTGGTGTTGACCATGTAGTTGAACTTGTGTGGGTTGCTCAAGGTTGATGTAGCTCATCAAGAGTTGGGAGCACCACTTGGAATTTGAGTCCATCTACCTACACGGGTTAGTTTTTGCAAGGAAGAGCACTTGTATATCCAAAAATGATAATCATGAAGCTCAATCATAGAGTTTGTCAAAGGATATGTTTGAATGATTCCGTGCTTCCTTGTATTCAGCCACCATAGTGTAGAGACTTGGTGATGTAGAGATTGCTCAAGATGTGAGTAGATTACAATCTCATGGAATTCGATTCCACCAAGTACCTACATGGGTTAGATAACATGCAAGATGCAAATATATCCAGGATATAATATTTTCAACATAAGTGAGATATCATGGATTAGTCATAAGCTCATGTCTTGCATGTATCCAATGGAGTTTCTGCTCCAAGTTTGAAGCATATATGATGTTCAATTCTCCTCTCAACCTGCAAAACACTTTCTCATCAAGAGGTTTAGTAAATATATCAGCTAATTGCTTTTCGGTGCGAACATGCTTAAGATTAATGTCACCCTTAGCAACATGATCTCGAATGAAGTGATGACGAACTTCAATATGCTTAGTTCGAGAATGTTATGCAGGATTATGACCAATTTTGATAGCACTTTCATTGTCACAAAGCAATGGAACATGTTTCACATATATCCCATAATCTTTAAGAGTTTGGGTCATCCAAAGTAATTGAGCACAACACGAACCAGCTGACAATGTACTCCCTTCAGCTTGATAGATAAGAATCTAGAGAGTTTTGTTTCTTGGAGGACCAAGACACAAGAGATCTACAAAGAAATTGACAAGTACCGAAGTGGACTTTCTATCAACCTTGTCTCGGCATAGTCCGGGTCGGAGTAATAACAAGATCGAAGAGGCCCTCTTAGGATACCAAATGCCAAAATTTGGTGTATGAATTAAGTATCTCACTATCCTTTTCACGGCCTTAAGATGACATTCTTTAGGAGCAGCTTGATATCTTGCACACATGCACACTTAGCATAATATCGGGACGTGAAGCACATAGGTATAACAATGATCCAATCATAGGCGATAAACCTTTTGATCAACGGTTTACCATCTTTGGTCAAATCAAGATGTCCACTAGTAGGCATGGGTGTAGACGTACCTTTGCACTCTTGCATATTGAACTTCTTGAATAAGTCCTTGGTGTACTTCGTTTGAGAGAAAAAAGTACCTTCCTTAGTTTGCTTGATTTGCAACCCAAGAAAGAATTTGAGTTCACTCATCATTGACATCTCAAACTTCTCAGACATTAGCTTCCCAAACTTTTCACTAAAATGAGGGTTAGTTGATCCAAATATATTATCATCAACATAGATTTGGCACACAAATAGTTCTCCATTAAACCTTTTAGTAAAAAGTGTGGAATCAATTTTCCCAATTTCAAAGCCTTTTCAAGAAGAAACTTGGTCAAGCATTTATACCATGCTCTAGGAGCTTGTTTAAGACCATAAAGGGCTTTGTGAAGTTTGTAAACATGATTTGGTTTCTTAGGATTGACAAAGCCGGAGGTTGTTTAACATAAACTTCCTCCTCTATTTCACCATTTAGAAAAGCACTTTTAATGTCCATTTGGTACAAGGTGATATTATGGTGATTAGCATAGGCAAGTAAGATGCCAATGGACTCAATTCTATAGCAGGAGCATAAGTCTCACCATAGTCCATACCTTCGACTTGTGTGTAGCCTTGGGCGAGGCGTGCTTTGTTGTGAACTACTTGTCCATCTTCATCTTGCTTGTTGCTTGAAACACCCATTTGGTACCGATGATGTTGTGGTTGTTGTCGGGCTTCTCAACCAATGTCCAAACTTGGTTTCTCTCAAAGTTGTGTAGCTCTTCATGCATAGCATTTATCCAATTCAGATCTTCCAATGCTTCTTGACCTTCATAGGTTCAATGCTAGAGATGAAAGAATAGTTTTCACAAAAGTTAGCTAAGCGAGTTTTAGGCGAGTGATTCTCCGGTTTGAATATCATTGTAGATTTGCTCGTGCGGGATGGTCTTTAGCAACTCTTGCTCGAACTCGTGAAAGCTTTTGCTTGAGTCTCGGTTGAACATCTTCTTCATCTTGTTCTTCTTCTTCTTGTTGTTCATCTTCATTGTTGGCGTTGTCGTTTTCTTGTCGTGGTGGAGAAGGAGGTTGTTGACGTTCGAACTGTTCTTCCTCGTTTTCTTCATCTTGGTGTGTTCCACTTGTGGATGCTTCCATATCAACTCTTGGTTCACCTTGTCGTGAAGTAGAAGCTTCCACTTGGACAGACGAGGTACTCTCCTTCACCTCCGTTGGACGGACCTTGCCAATAGACAAATCTTGGATTGCTTCCGACGGGTCTTTGTCTCCTACATCAATTGGAAATTGCTCTACTTGCGAGCCGTTAGATTCATCAAACTTCACATCTACCGTTTCTTCAACCTTTCGGGTGAAATTGTTGTAGACACGATAAGTGTGAGAGTTTGAGCCATAACCTAGTAGGAAACCTTCATGAGACTTGGAGCAAATTTTGAGCGGCGATGCTTATCAAGAATGTAGCACTTTGGGCGAATACTCGAAAGTATCCAACTTAGGGTTTGTTACGGTGAGGAGCTCGTATGCCGTCTTCTTAGAGTAGCTTGTGAAGATACAAGCGATTTGTTGCATGACAAGCTGTCTCAACCGCTTCGCTTAAAAAGTGCTTGGCGTCTTGTACTCATCAAGCATCGTTCTCGCCATTTCGATGGCGTCCGGTTCTTTCTCTCAACAACTCCATTTTGTTGAGGTGTGTGCGTAACCGAGAACTCGTGTGAAATCCCTTCTTCGTCAAGAAAGGTGTCCACATTTGCGTTCTTGAACTCCGTTCCGTTGTCGCTGCGAACCTTCTTGATCTTCACTTCAAATTGATTTTGGGCCTTCCTAGCGAAGTTTTTGAAGATCTTTTGGACCTGCAATTTATCATCGAGAAAGAACACCCATGTAAATCTTGAAAAATCATCAACTATAACTAGACCAAAAGAATTCCCACCGAGGCTTTTGTAGGCGTTGGGACCAAAGAGATCCATATGAAGAAGCTCGAGTGGCCTCCTTGTGGTCATAATGTTCTTCACGGGATGCCTTCCTCCAACCTGTTTACCTGCTTGACAAGCACTGCACAGTCTATGCTTATCAAATATGACATCGTTAACTCCAAGGATATGATTTCCTTTAATAAGCTTGTCAAGATTTCTCATGCCAGCGTGACCTAGTCGTCTATGCCATAACCAACCTTTTGAGGATTTAGCAATGAAGCAAGTTTTAGGTTGTGCCTTTTAGAGAAATCAACAATGTAAAGATCACCTCTCATTATACGGTAAAGACCATTTTATGATTGTCTCGTGAAACACTTGACAATCTACTTGGTAAATAGGACATTGAAACCGAAATCAGCAAGTCTAGAATCTTGAAAGTAAGTTGTAGCCAAGAGATTCAACGAGCATGACATTTTGAATGGAGCTATCATGTGAGATGGCCACCTTACCAAGGCCAACCACCTTACCCTTTGAGTTGTTCACGAAAGTGACATACTTTTGAGGACTATCATTTTCAGCAAGCTCACGAAACATGTCTTTATCTCCGGTCATGTGATCGGTACATCCTTTATCAAGAACCCAATCCTTTCCTCGACACATATCCCGGAGATTTGCCATAAGACCAAAATGTCTCATTGCATCATCAAGATCGAAGTCACTATCATCATCCTCATCATAGTATCCATGTTCAACATCGTCATGTGGTGGATCAAGTCCTAGAGAGGGTGATTCATTAGAGTGAGTTTGACAATGATCTTGCTTATGAATTCTTATAGCTTGAAATAATATCACCAATAATTCCAACATCTCCTTTGGCACGCATAAGGTTGGTAAGTTCAAATAGAGCGATCACCAAACATAGGATCACTAGTATTCATCTTACTCAAGGCAATAGACTTATAGAGAATTTCATCTAGATATTTCAAGGAATAATTTGGAAAGCGTTCCTCAAGAAATTTCCATATAGTGTAGGCACACTCAAGAGTAGGCAAGATTCTAATTAAGTTTCTAGGCAAGCCTCTAGTGATAAGATTAACAGTTCTAAGATTCCTAATCATGTCAATAGATTCATCAAGGGTAGGATGCATAGGATCAACATGAGGTGCACAAGGGCTAGCAATGTACTTGTTCAAATGATATTGATTGAAAATTACAAGCATCTCATTTTTCCACTCATGAAAATACTCTCCATCAGAATAGGCACTCTATGTCTAAGACTCCCCAAATTAGACTCATCCATCTTCCTCCAATGGTGATTAAACCAAGGCAATGGAGACCAATGCTCGATACCACTTGTAGGATCTTGAGAAGAGGTGTCTAGAGGGGGTGATTAGACACTAAGTACCAAAGTTGCAGTTTTAACTTCTTTTAGGTTTAAGTGGAGTTTAGGCACAAGTTTAACATTCTCAATACATAACAAGCAAGCATGCAAAGAGTATATAGGCAGCGGAAAATAAAGCATGCAACTTGCAAGAATGTAAAGGGAAGGGTTTGGAGAATTCAAAGCGCAATTGGAACACGGATGTTTTTGTCGTGGTTCCAATAGGTGGTGCTATCGTACATCACGTTGATGGAGACTTCAACCCACGAAGGAGTAGCAGTTGCCTTGAGTCCACGGAGGGCTCCACCCACGAAGGGTCCACGAAGAAGCAACCTTGTCTATCCCACCATGGCCGTCGCCCACGAAGGACTTGCCTCACTAATGGTAGATCTTCACGAAGTGGCGATCTCCTTGCCCTTACAAACTCCTTGGTTCAACTCCACAATCTTGTCGGAGGCTCCCAAGTGACACCTAGCCAATCTAGGAGACACCACTCTCCAAGTAACAAATGGTGTGTTGATGATGAACTCCTTGCTCTTGTGCTTCAAATGATAGTCTCCCCAACACTCAACTCTCTCTCATAGGATTTGGATCTGGTGGAAAGAAGATTTGAGTGGAAAGCAACTTGGGAAGGCTAGAGATCAAGATTCATATGGTTGGAATGGAATATCTTGGCCTCAACACATGAGTAGGTGGTTCTCTCTCGGAAATAGGATCTTTGGAAGTGTGAAGCTTGTTACGATGGCTCTCCATGAATGAAGAGGAGGTGGAGGGGTATATATAGCCTCACACAAAATCTAACCGTTACACACAATTTACCAAACTCGGTGGGACCGAATCATAAAACTCGGTCGGACCGATTTAGTAAACCTAGTGACCGTTAGGGTTTTGGTGGGACGATATGCAACTCGGTAGGACCGATATGGTTAGGGTTAGGGCATAACGTAATCTCGGTGAGACCGATTACACAAACTCGGTGAGACCGATTTTGGTAATAAGCTAACCAGAGAGTTGGTCAGGCAAACTCGGTGAGACCGATTACACAAACTCGGTGGGACCAATTTTGGTAATAAGCTAACCAGAAAGTTTGCATTGTAACCTCGGTAGTACCGATTGCACAAACTCGGTGAGACCGAATCTGGTGATGGACATACACAGAAAGATTACAATCCGATCTCGGTGAGACCGAGATCCCTATCGGTGAGACCGATTTGCCTAGGGTTTGTGGCAGTGTCTAAGACATCTGAACTCGGTGGCGCCGGATAGAAAGAATCGGTAGGGCCGAGTTTGACTTTAGGATTTAGGTCATATGTGTGGAAGTGGGAAAGTAGTTGAGGGTTTTGGAGCATATCACTAAGCACATGAAGCAAGAGGCTCATTAAGCAACACCTCATCCCTCCTTGATAGTATTGGCTTTTCCTATAGACTCAATGTGATCTTGGATCACTAAAATGTAAAATGAAGAGTCTTGAGCTTGAAGCTTGAGCCAATCCTTTGTCCTTAGCATCTTGAAGGTTCCCATCCTTTAGTCCATGCCACTCCATTGTTGAACTTATCTGAAACATACTAGATAAAAGTGTTAGTCCAACAAGAGATATGTTGACATTAATTACCAAAACCACCTAGGGAGCACTTGTGCTTTCAGCTCCTCTCCTC
>JAHIAM010003777.1:0-91296 GCA_021605205.1 Aegilops longissima
CACGTTGAAGCGAGCGAAGCTCGGGACCAGCACTGCTCTTGTGATGGGTACACTCCTCGTAAATTCAGTACGCATCTGTTTTATTCGATTCAGGAGCATCACATTCATTCATGTGCGAAGATTTTGCATTCATGCATGGCCTTAAGCGAAGACATGAATGCTTCACTAATAGTACACACCCAGCGGGCCAATGTCGGACTTCCATGATTTGCAGCGGCGTCCCGTTGAAATCGAAGGAATGGAATTCCTTGTCTCTCTATCGTGCTAAAGTCTTGTAGCATTGACCTCATTTTGGGGATGGATTGGTTGAAAGCGCATCTGGCGACAATCGTTTGCGCCACTAAGACCGTCCATCTGCTGCACCCTCCGATGAAATCGTAGCTACAATGCTAAATGCGGTTCAAAATGCGAGGCAAGGCTCTATGCATTGAATGCATTGAGCGCCGCACCCTCGAGGAATTGAAAACATTCGGTCGTTTGCGATTTCCAAGGCGTCTTTCTGAAGAACTTCGAGGATTCCCCTGCTAGAGCTGTCGAATTAGTCATCGACTTGAAACCAGGCACCACTCCTATAGCCAGCGTCCCTACAAGATGCCGCGCGCGAACTCCTTGAGCTAAAGGAGAAATCGACAAATCTCTTCAAAGTGGTTTCATCGCCCAAGTTGCTCTCCTTGGGAGCACCTTCTCTCTTTGTCAAGAAGAAGGATGGGACAAACCGATTGGTTCAAGACTACCGTCCTATAAATCAAGCTACCATTGAGAATAAGTATCCTCTTCCTCGGATCAATGATCTTTATGATCAAGCTGGCTGGTTCGTCGGTGTTCTCGAAACTTCGACTTGAGGTTGGGTTACCACCAGATCCGTGTTAGTGAGGAGGATATCCCCAAGACCGCATTGTGACTCGTTATGGTTCATACGAGTACACCGTCATGTCTTCGGCAACCAATGCTCCAGCCACCTTCTCTGCTTTGATGAACTATATATTCATGGATTACCTCGACAAGTTAAATGCGTGGTTTATCTGGATGATATCTGATCTATTCAAGAATGAAGAAGAACATCTTGAACATCTTAGTCTTGTCTTTGGAAAAGCTACGAGAGCATCAACTCTATGCCAAGTTCTCCAAATGTGAATTCGGCTTCCGAAGTAACCTATCTTGGGCATGTCATTTCTAAGGATGGTATTGCCGTCAACCTGAGCGAGTTCAGGCTATTCTCGATTGGACTCCTCGAAGAGCGTTAAGCAAGTCGGAAGTTTTCTCGGTCTGCTTGACTATTGCCGTCGATTAAGTGAGAACTTCTCCAAGATTGCCGAGCCTCGACTAATCTATTGCATAAAGGCGTCAAGTTCAATGGGCGAGATAAGTGTCGGGAAAGTTTCCGGGAACTCAAAGACAAGGCGACAACTGCCCTAGTGCTAGCTCCTCCGATACTAAGAAGGACTTACGTCATTTCTGCGGCGCTTCCGTCAAAGATTAGGCGGTGTCCTAATGCAAGAAGCGCAAAGTGGTTGCTTATGCCTCTCGGCGATTCGCCCTCACGAGGAGAACTACCCAGTTCACGACCTCGAACTTGCTGCTGTCATTCATGCGCTAAGCGATGGCGACATTACCTTCTCGTGTCGTTGCGAGATCTACTGACCACCAAAGTCTGAAGTATCATTTACTCAGCCAGACCTGAACCTCCGTCGTGAGAGATGGATGGAGACTATTGCAGACTTTGATTTGGGAATTTCCTATCGCCCGAGCAAGGCTAATGTGATGGCTGATGCTTTGAGCCGCATAAGTCTTCTGCAACCACCTTGAGTTCACAAAGTTCAGCCCTCACTTGTTGAAGAATTCAGCGAGCTGAACCTCCATATTGTTCCTCGGATTTTCGCTCCCCTCCTCCGGAGTTCCATAAGATGAATCTCCGTGTTGTTCCCCGAGGTTCCTCTTTACCCTGGCTGTTGAACCCGATCTCTTGGGCACCATAAAGACAATGCAGGGATCGACTCACGAGGTCTACAAGCTTAAACAAGGCGTCGGGAAAGAAATCCCTCATCCTTCACTATTCTTGATGATGGCGCCTTGTACTTCAAAGGCCGCCTAGTGGTGCCTGTAAGAAGGACAACCTGGATATGACTCGAGAAGGTTATGCAAGAAGCTCATGATCGCCTCTATGTATCCACCTGGCGGTACAAAGATGTATCAAGACATTCGTCGAGATTACGGTGGTCTAATATGAAGCAGGACATTGCTCGCTATGTTTACGAGTGTGGCGTTTGCCGTCGTATCAAGCAGAACATCAAAGGCCTCTTTGGAACTCTGCAGCCTATCTCTATTCCCGAATGGAAATGGGACCATGTTGAAATGGACTTCGTCCTGGTTTTCCCAAATCGCGAAAGGTAATGATGCTATTCTTGTCGTCATTGACGGCTTTCTAAAGTTGCACATTTTACGGCGGTCGAAAAGCGATCCTTTGCTAGCCAGTGGCAGCGCTCTATATGTCGAAATTGTTTCACTTCACGGTATTCCACTGGTTGTCGGTTCGGACCGTGGCAGCTTATTCACTTCAAGATTACGGGCAAGTTTTTCAAGCTATGGGGACTCATTTATCTTTCGATCTTGCTTTTCATCCATGATCTCAAGGGCAAGTTGAGCGTGTCAACCAAATTCTCGAAGACATGCTTGAGCTTGTGTCGTCTCATTCGGCAAGAAATGGGAGGAATCTCTCCGTATCTGAGTTCTCTTATAATAATAGCTTTCAAGCTAGTGCGAAGATGGCCCCCTTGAAGTGTTATATGGGCGAAAGTGCGAACCCCTCTGAACTGGTCGGCGGGAGCGTCCACTCTTGGTCCGGATATTATCAACATGCGAAGAACAAGTCCGCATTATTCGCGAGAATCTCAAGACTGCTCGATCGCGTCAAAAAGTAATTATGACCGTCATCACAAAGACATGGTCTATCAACTTTGGCGAAAAGGCCTATCTTGGCGTTACACCAATGAAGGGTGCTCACGCCGGGATCAAGGGCAAGCTAGCTCCTCGCTATATTGGCCCTTTCACTATACGGAAAGGCGTGGAAAAGTGGCCTATCAAGCTGGAGCTTCGTCGAACCTTTCTCGGTTCACGATGTGTTCCACGTGTCCCAACTCCGGCGCTGCTTCAAGGACCCAATCCGAGCGTGGACCATGAAGTGCTTTCGAATTGCAGCAGGACCTCTCCTATAAAGAGCATCCGGTCCGCATTCTCGACCAAGCTGAGCGCCGCACCCGTCGGAAAGCGATCAAATTCCTCAAAGTCCGATGGTGAATACTTCGAAGATGAAGCCACACAGGAGCGAGGATCGTCTCTGAGATGAATATCCGCGCTCTTTCCTTCTACCTCCTAAATCTCGGGGCGAGATTTCTTGTAATCAGAGGAGATTTATAACGCCGGATGGTTATGCTACAGATAATCCCGGTTTAGTTAATTAATTTCTCGCTAATTGAACCGTTAAAGCAAAATTAAATTAATGCAAAAAAAAAAGGAAGAAAACCCCTGGCCCCCCCCTTGGCGGGCCCAGCGGCCCGAGGCCAAGCCCCAGGCCACCAGGCCGGCCCAGTGGAGACCCTCCCCTCTCCTTATCCACCCGAGAAACCCTAGTCCCCAACCGCCCTCTCCCCCTCGCGCCTCCCTCGCCCCCCCTCGTCCCGACCCGATCTAGATCGGGGCAGGCCTCCTGACCGCCTCCCGTCGGCGATCCCCCCTCGCCGCCGTTTCCCCCCCCGGCCCTCGCCGCCACGGTCCTCCCCTCCTCCTCCACGCGCCTTGGGACTCCCTCCCCTCCCTTGGCCCCCCCACCGAGCCAGCGGCCGCGACCATGATCCGGCTCGGCCTCGCCCTCCCTCGCCGGACTCCTCCCTCCGCCCGGCCTGCTCCCGTCGCCCGCTCGTCCCAGCGCCCACCTCGACCTCCTCCACGCGCTACCGAGACCCTACACCCCCCGTGAGCCTCGACCTCCTCCTCCCTTTCCCTCATCGCGGTCGTGCCCGGCCGCCCAGCAAACTCCTCGGCCCCGTGCTGTCGCCGCGCCCGGCTCGCCACCAGCGCGCCCGTGGCAGCGCCCGCCCGTGCCTCTCCCCTCGCCCGGCGCCTCTGTACGTCCGTGGCAGCGCCCGCTTCTTCATCGGCGCTGCAACCCCAGCGCACCCCCTCCGCCCGCGGCTCTCTGCTCCCACGCGGCGCCCCAGCCCCGCTCCCCTCCTCCCCGTTCAGCGCCCTCCCGCCCGTTCCGACCGAGCCCCGATCCCCCCTTCTCCGAGCCCCAACCGGCCTCCGTCGCCCCCCCCTCACCGGCGTCGCTCGCCCGTGGTGGCGCCGACCGGCCACTTGGCCGCCCAGCGCCCGATCCGCCCGGTGGTCGTCGCCCGGCCGGGCGGGTCGTGCCGGATCGGCGACACCACCACCCATGGCGCCGCGCCGTTGCGCCACGTGTCGTGACTAGGGGCCCCACCCCAAAAAAAGCGATTAAAGAATGTTTTAATTAAGCGAAGCGAAAAATGGATTAAAAGTGAATTAAACTAATTAACTAAATAACTAATTAATTAATTAATTGAGTAATTAATTAATCTAATTAATCTGGATTAGTTAAACCTAATCATTAGCTAATTAATTGGGTAATTAATTAAACTAATTAATCTGGATTAATTAATACTAATCATTAGTTAACTTAATTAACTAAGATTAATTAACTCGATTAGGTTAATTAAGCTTAGTGAATGACATGTGGGACCCACTGGCGGGGTTGACTTAGTCAACCTGTTGGTGATAACGTCGGCATGACCTCATCTTGATGTCATAAATGCTTTTCGAAATTAATTAAATAATTAATTAAAATTCAGAAATTAATAAAACCTTTTATAATTCATAACTTTTAATCCGTGGCGGATTAAAATATTTTCAACATGAAAGTTGCTCGAGCAGCGAGGCGAATTCGGATCGCGATCCGTTCGTCCACCGCCGCGTCTCTAACCTATCGAACCTGCAAACTTTCTCCTCGGTTCATCATCGGCGAGGCGTCCGGGCAGGATAACTTCGGATGCTTCCCCTAAACCGGTACCCTTCTTACCACGTTAGAACACGCCTAGCATCGCTTCTTGGCATGTCATGCATCGTTATGCATCTGTTATCGTGTATTCATTGTTTCTTCCCCTCTTCTCTTGGTGAACTACTGAGGCCAAGCCAGCTGCGGTGGCGAGTTCGACTCTGATCTTGTGATCCCTCTCTCTTGCGAGCAACCAGGCAAGCCCCTTTTGATCATCCCGATATCGCCCATTCCATTCTCTTATTGCTTGCACTAGATTTTTACTCTTGTTATTGTTGCTCCTATTACATTGCATAGCCTGTTTATTGTAACTGCTTTGTTACCTACACCTTATCCTAAACTGCTTAGTATAGGTTGGTTAGAGACCCATCGGTGACCCCCACCTTGTCCTTGTTGCCCTGCTTCATCATTGAAGACCGATCAGCGGGATCGAAGACCGAGCCCGACACACACATCACTTCCCTTAGTTGCTCGACACTACTGGGTTACTATCAGTCTGGGGTGAAACCTCTCTGACACCTCGATATTAACCCTGTAGTATAGCTATCCGGTTGTGGACATCGAGGGTGATTGTCCTCCTTAACCACTTCGTCGACTACTGTCGTGCAACCCCTCAAGTGTGGACCTCGGTGAATCCTCTTATGTTCACCTTGGCGACTACATTGAGTGGAATACACGGGGTGATTCCTCGTGTTTTCCCTTGATGTTTGGACTCACGGTTACTTGGACTTTTACCCTTGTTGCTTGGAAAGGCAGGTGCGACCACGAGGGGTACCAGCGTGTAATGCGAGTGATGTGGAGGCGGGTTGACTGGAGGGTGCCGCGAGATAATTACGGCGTGGCGGGCATTCCTAGCCCTTGCCGCAAGTCCTCGAGGCAGAACAGCGGGTCACATCTTTCGTGAGTCTCGCTTGTTACAGCGTTCCTAATCCACTCGATTTGGATATTTGATCGAGGGCCTCGGCACGATAGCACTAACCATCCGTGGGCTAAGTATGGGCGTTCTGCGTCGTATACATCAGCGAAGCTTATTAGGCGTCGGCGTCCGGGATGGCCTTGGCGCGGATTAGGCTGGAGCGCTGTTAGGCTAGGTCTGCTTCGGCCGCCCTCATAGCGTCTTGAGGAGTTCGGGGAGATGGCCCATGACCCTGAGGGGCATAGGTTTAGTCGGCGTGCTGGCCTCTCTATTAAGCCTAGGTCGGGTTGCGTATTGTTTGACCGAGGCGGGCATGACCACAGAAAGTGTGTCGGCGGAGTTAAGCGGCGTGGTGGGTAAGTTGGTGCACCCTGCGGTGAAGAAAACATCTATCGATAGCCTGTCCTCTGATAGCGGACACTTGGAGTTGTATCGATCGATACAACTAGAACTGGATACTTGAGATGAGACATGGATATGAGCATTGGATTGTGATGATAAGCTGGATAGTATGGCTCTGGGATTTCTTTCTCGCGAGGAGTCGAGAAAGGATCTCGGCGAGGTTGATAACACTCTGCTACTTTAAGTTATGTTACCCTACTCCCTCTTGTTTGCTGCAAGATGGTGGTTTCGGAAGATGCTAGTCTTCGATAGGACTAGGCCTTCTCTCTATTACGGCATTTCTGCGATTCAGTCCTTGATATGGCCTTTACACATATATCCATGCATATGTAGTGTAGCTCCTTGCTTGCAGTACTTTGGATGAGTACTCACGGTTGCCTTGTTCCCCCTTTTCCCTATCTCTACTCGGTTGCTGCTATCGGACGATGGAGCCCAGGATCGAGCGCCACCGCCTCGGCGACTACTACTCGGGCGCCTACTACTACGTGCAGCCCGGCGGCGACCGGGAGTGACCTAGGAGGATCCCGAGGCGGGAGGCCTGTCCTCTTCGATCTGTATCCCGGTTTGTGCTAGCCATCTTATGGCACCTTGTTTAACTTATATGCGTACTCAGATATTGTTGCTTCCGCTGACTTCGTCTATGATCGAGCACTTGTATTCGAGCCCTCGAGGCCCTGGCTTGTATTATGATGCTTGTATGACTTATCTTATTTGTAGAGTTGTGTTGTGATATCTTCCGTGAGTCCTTGATCTTGATCGTACACATTTGCGTGCATGATTAGTGTGCGATTGAATCGAAGCGTCACAATTCTCCATTCATTGAACCCTAGTTAGGGATGGCCAGGGCTCGAACCGCAGCTTCGCCTTGATGAGGCGGTGCTCGACCAATTGAACTACAATCCCATGGGGTGTATGGCATACCCATTCTTAAATAGAACCATAAGAAGATTGATTAGTCTTTGGTACTCTAAGAAATAGGCGAATCATATACTATACCCACATATTATATTATACGTGGGTATAGTGAGAATGACATAACTAGTATGTCGTGATTTTTATCACTAAAATGGATAATAATCCAGCCTTCAATAAGAAAAACTCTTTTGTTTGTAAGAAAGGAATGAGAGAGATATGGATTAGAAAAAAAAAATTCCCTTTTTTCTTTATCTTTTATTTCTATAGATCAGACATTTCTAAACAATTGCTTAATTACCATGTATCGAACTAGAAGCGGATGAGTATCGAATGAATGGATACTCTGAGATAGAATGAGAAAAAGCAAATTTGATTAATGCTACTTCTATTAGTTTGGAACAATTGGAAAAGTCTAAAAATGAAACCCTTTATTTTGAAAAACAAAGGGCAATGAATCAGGTCCGACAGCGGGTTTTCCAACAGGCCGTACAAGGAGCTCTAGGAACTCTGAATAGTTGTTTGAATACGAGTTACATTTCCGTGCGATTCGTGCTAATATTGGCATTCTCGGGTCCACGGAATGGAAGAGATAACTAAATTAATTAGGCCTTGAACTTCTACTTTCGTTTATAATTTAGGCATTATTTTTCCCTTGCTTCGAAAAAGAGTCAAGAAACACTAATGGCAACCCTTGGTCGTGAAATTCATAAAATTCTCCATGACGTATTGAACAATATAACGGAAAGTAGGGATTGAGAATATAGGTCGCGTAGTTCAAGTGGGGATGGGATTGCTCGTATTATAGGTCTTGGTGAAATAATGTCGGTGAATTAGTCGAATTTGCGAGAAGGTACTAGGGTATTGCTCTGAATTTGGAATCCAAAATGTTGGGATTGTATTAATGGGCGATGGGTTGATGATACAAGAGGAAGTTTTGTAAAAGCAACAGGAAGAATTGCTCGAGATACCGTGAGTGAGGCTTACTTGGGTCGTGTTGTAAATGCTACGGCTAAACCTATTGATGGGAAAAGCGAAATTATAGCTTCGAATCTCGCAATTGAATCTCCTGCTCCAAGTATAATTTCCAGGCGTTCGTATCTGAACCTCTTCAAACAGGGCTTATTGCTATCGATTCGATGATCCCTATAGAGTAGCGGTCAGCGAGAGTTAATTATTGAGGACGAGACGGTGGCAAAACAGCGGTATACAGATACAATTCTCAATCAAAAGGGCAAGGTGTAATATGTGTTTATGTAGCTATCGGTCAAAGAGCATCCTCCGTAGCTCAAGTAGTAACTACTTTCCATGAGGAGGGCCATGGAATACACTATTGTAGTAGCTGAAATGGCGGATTCACCTGCTACATTACAATACCTCGCTCCTTATCACGGAGCAGCCACTGGCTGAGTATTTTATGTACCATGAGCGGCATACTTTAATAATTTATGATGATCTTTCCAAGCAGGCACAAGCTTATCGCAAATGTCCCTTCTATTAAGAAGACTCGGCCGTGAGGCTTATCCGAGGATGTTTTTATTTGCATTCACGCCTTTTAGAAAGAGCCGCTAAATTAAATTCTCTTTTAAGCGAAGGAAGTATGACCGCTTTACCAATAGTTGAGACTCAATCGGAGGCGTTTCGCCTATATTCCTACTAATGTAATCTCCATTACAGATGGACAAATATTCTTATCTGCGGATCTATTCAATGCGAATTAGACCGCTATTAATGTGGGTATTTCTGTTTCGAGTAGGATCCATGGCTCAAATTAAAGCCATGAAACAAGTAGTGGCAAATCAAAATTGGAACTAAGCGCCAATTCGCGAGTTACAAGCCTTTGCACAATTCGCCTCTGCTCTCGATAAAACAAGTCGAGAATCAATTGGCAAGAATTGACGATTAAGGAATTGCTTAAACAATCGAGCAAATCCTCTCCGGTGGAAGAGCGGATAGCTACTATTTATCGGAACAAGAGGATATCTTGATTAGTTAGAAATTGAACAGTAAATAAATTTCTGGATGAGTTACGTAAACATCTAAAGATACTAAACCTCAATTCCAAGAAATTATATCTTCTAACAAGACATTCACGAACAAGCGGAAATCCTTTTGAAGGAAGCTATTAGGAACATTTGGAGCGGTTTTCTCTTGATAACAAATAAATTTTGCATGTCTACTCTTGTTAGTAGAATAGGAATCGTTGAGAAAGCTTTTCATTTGAATCATGCAAAAAAGTTTTCTTTGTTTTTATTTTTAGTTTAGTATAGTTATTTTTTAGTTTAGTATAGTTATTTAAAGAATAGATAGAAATAAGATTCGTCAATAGGATTTGAACCTATACCAAAGGTTTAGAAGACCTCTGTCCTATCCATTAGACAATGGGCGCTTTTCTTTCATATTTTATTCTTTCTTTTATTTTTGCTTCTTAGAAAAAGCAGTTAGACCAAAACTCTTTTAGGAAATCAAAAATCCAGATACAAATGCATGATGTATATATTATATCATGCATATATCATAAAGAAGGAGTATGGAGCGGTAGTGGGAATCGACCCGCAACCCCAAGGTTATGAGCCTTATGAGCTACCAAACTGCTCTATACTCTTAAACTAAAGAGGGTAACTAGTGGATAAAGAGGGTTGGATCGCCCTCTACCAATATCTATACAAATAGAATAGTCCATTTATACAGAATGGTAAAGAGGCTCCTCTATGATTATCAATTCAGAAATCCATACAAATACGAAAGGGTATTTTATCCTTACCAAGCTGGATCTTGTTGCACCCGGTAACAAACACTCATAAACCATTTCTCGAAATGCGTGTCCGGATAGCCCAAAATGTCGATAGTTAGCTCTAGGTCTTCGGTCAAAAACAACGTCGATGAAGGCGTGTAGGTGCACTATTACGCGGTAGGGATTGCAATTTTCTCGCATTTCGTTTTTCACTCAAACTCAAGGGAGAAACTTTGCTTCTTATCTTTTTTTAAAGATTGTGAATCAAATGATATTTCTGTTCTAATTTCTGCGCTTCTTCTCCCTCTGAATCAAACTTTTTTTTGCCATAATGTGTCGTTGCTATTATTACCAAGTATCGGTTCTAATCCTAGATGGAAAATAAATAGAAAAAGAAATCTAAAAGGCAGATCCTCCTCTCTATCAAGAGTAATGAACTAGAGTCTTGTCTGGTACAAAAAACAAACTAAATTAACCAAACTTGCACGATGTTGAGGCAATCAAGAAAGCTGCATAAGTGAATATATAACCCACGGAAAAGTGAGCTAATCAACCAATCTTGCTTGCACAATGGAAAGAGCCACGGGCTTATCTCTCCGGTAATTAAATTAGCTAAAGGTGTGCGTTCATGAGCCCATGCTAAAGTCTCAATTAATTCCTGCCAATACCCCGCCAGGAAATTAAGAACATAAATCCATAGCCCAAACAAGATGTCCAAATAAGAACATCCACGCCCATACCGATAAACTATTCATCCCAAAGGATTATATCCATTGATAAGTTGTGAAGAGTTTAACCATAGGTAATCTCTTAACCATCCCATCAAATAAGTGGAGGATTCATTAAATTGTGAAACGTTGCCCTGCCATAATGTGATATGTTTCCAATGCCAATAAAAAGTAACCCACCCAATGGTATTTAACATCGAAAACTGCCAAATAAAATCGTCCCAGCGAAATATCACAAATACCGCTTGGCATACAGGCGTCACAAGGAAAACTATATCCAAAATCCTTTTTATCGGCATTAATTTGGAACGCGTGCATCTAAAGCGCCCTTTACTAAAATCAATGTAGTTGTATGCAAACCTAGAGCAATAGCATGACGAACCAAGAAATCCCAGTCCTATTGTTAAGAAAAGCGAATTACTATTCTCATTAACACATTCAACCATCCGGGCAACCATAAACCCGACCGCATTGAAAGCGGGGCCATTAGATTGAAGATAAGAGTATATCGAACCCATATGTCGTCTTGCCATGAGCAGATTGTATCCATTGGGCAAATATAGGTTCGATCAAGATTTGCTTTTACGGAGTACCAAAAGCAAGCATGACATCGTTATGAACATAAAGGCCCAAGGTATGGAATCCTAGAAAGAGGCTAGCCCAACTTAAATGAGATATGATAGCTTCTTTATGGTCTAACATTCTTGCCAATACATTATCCTCATTCTGTTCGGATTGTAATCCCTAATGAAAAAATAGCTCCATGAGCAAAAGCTCTGTCATGATGAACCTGCAATATATTGGTGATGAGTATATAAAGCAGCTTGAGTAGTAAAGTCTTGTGCTATGAATGCATAAGGAGGTAAAGAGTACATATGTTGAGCTACTAAGGAAGTAATAACCCTAAAGAAGCTAGAGCAAGACCTAAGCGAAAATGAATCGAATTGTTGATTGTGTCATAAAGGCCCTTATGCCACGCCTAATCTACCCCGGAATATGCGCTTCTAAAAGATCTTTATCTGTGCCCAATTCGAAGTTAGTTCGATACATGTGACCGGCAATGAGAAAAATAAATGCAATAGCTAAATGATGGTGAGCCATATCGGTCAGCCACAAACTTTGTGTTTGTGGATGGAATCCCCCAAGAAGAGTTAGAATGGCGTTCCGCTCCTTGGCGGTACCAAATAAATGATTACTCGAATCAGGGTTTTGGGCATAAAGATTCCATTGACCCGTCAAAGGGGTCCCAACCCCAGGGATAGGGTAATACATCTAAGAAATTATTCCATCGAGCGTAGCCCCCCACGGATGCGGGAATAGCAACATGAACTAAATGTCTGTCCAAGCCAAAGAACTTACCCGAAAAGTCTTGACAAATGATGATTGAGGCGAGATTCGCGTTTTGAACCACGAAGGCTTGGTTTCCATTTGGGTTGTAGATGTAACCAACCTGCTATTAAGGACAGCGTGAAAGAAATAATAGAAAAAGAGCTCCGATATAAAGACCCTCATTGGTGCGTAATCCTATTGTATACCACCAGCGATAAACTCCGAATAAGCAATATTCCTTTGGACCAGCAGCACCTCCTCGAGTAAAGGCTTCCACAGTGGGTTGACCAAAATGAGGATCCCAAATCGCATGAGCAATAGGTCTTACGTGTAAAGGATCCTGTATCCATGATTCAAAATTTCCTTGCCAAGCTACATGAAACAGATTTCGGACGTCCATAGAAAGATTATTGCTAATTGCCCAAAGTGAGAAGCAAAATGTTACGATAAAGGCGTTCTTGATAATATCATCATGACTTTCGAAATCATGTGCGGTAGCAATACCAAACCAAATCTGACGAGTAGTGGGGTCTGAGCTAAGCCTTGGCTAAACACGGAAATCTTAATTCCATAATGCCTTTCAAATCCTCCTAGCCACTATCCTCTTGCAATAATTCTCGCTAAGAAGAATGCCCATGTCGTAGCAATTCCACCCAGAAGGTAATGGGTTACTCCTACAGTAGCGTCCTTGTATAATGCTCAAGGCTCTAGGCTGAGTAGCAGGAGCAACTTTTAATTTGTTATGAGCCCAAGCGATAGATTCAATGAGTTCTTGCCAATAACCACGGCCGCTGAATAAAAACATTAAGCTGAAGGCCTAGACAAAATGAGCACCTAAGAAAAAAGACCATATCAGAGATAATGAAGAACCATAAAATGAATGACTTGCGATGCTGTGCCCACAAGAAATCTCGAAGCCACCCATTAATCGTAATGGAACTACGTGCAAAGTTTCCCCACTGTAATATGAGTTACCACCCTTGATCACTTATAGTACCCCAAACATCCATTGCATTTTCCAACTGAAATGGAAAATGACTACGAAATGCATTGTACATCGAGAATAAACCTAAGAAAACATGATCCCGGCGGATACTTGACATGTTCCCCTCGGCGGGCCCATCGCAAGGAAAGCGAAAACCTAGATTTGCTTTATCGGGTATCAAGCAGGAACTCGAGCAAATAAAACACCTTTCAAAAGTATTAATACAGTCACATGTATGGTAAATGCATGAATGTGATGGACTAAAAATCTGCGGTTCCTAATGGAATGAGTAACAAAGCCACTTTGCCACCCTCTGCTACTAACTACTTCGCCTCCCCACGTTAAGCTAGTACTTGTTGTTGCACGGGGAGCTGTTCGCGCGGTAGCGATAGCATGGATATTTTGCACCCATTGAGCAAAAATAGGTTGTAATTGTATGGCGGGATCCGAAACATATCTTTTGGACTGAACCACTCATGATATCATCATGAATGTACAAGCGAAAACTGTGAAAACATATAAATATATGTACTCAGTAAGGGTGGGATATGATTGCATCGCGGTGTCTAAGGGCAGCGATCTAATAGATCGTTGTGTCGAGTAGTTGGATCATAGTCTCTTACCATAAAAATTGCTGCATGTGCAGCAGCACAAACTATTAGAAATCCGCCAATCCACATGTGGTGTGTGAACAAGGAAAGTTGTGTACCATAGTCGGTAGCTAGGTATGGATAGGGAGGCATAGAATACATATGATGAGCTACAACAATGGTTGTAGAGCCTAGCATAGCTAGGTTAAGAGATAATTGAGCATGCCATGGCGTTGTTAAGATTTCATAAAGACCCTTATGGCCTTGTCACGTAAATGGGCCCTTGTGAGCCTCAAAATATCTTTAAGTCCATGGCCAATACCCCAATTGGTCCTATACATATGACTGCGATTAGGAAAAGAATAGCAATAGCTAAATGATGGTGCGCAATATCGGTCACCAGAGACCACCGATTCTTGGATCTAGTCCTCATGAAAAGTCGAAATTCTGCGTATTTGGACCAATTTAAAGTGAAAAAGGGGTTGCTCCTTCGGCAAAACTAGGATAAAGTTGAGCCAAAGGTCCCGATTCAAGATAAATTCATGAGGAAGTGGTATCTCTTTAGGATCCACCCCAGCGTCAAGAAATTGGTTAATTGGTAAAGATACATGAATTTGGTGCCCCCAAGAAAGAGACCCAAGTCCTAATAATCCCGCTAAGTGGTGATTCAACATGGATTCTACATCTTGGAACCAGGCCAATTTGGGGCGGCTTTGTGATAATGGAACCAACCAGCAAAAAGCATTAACGCTGCAAAAATCAATGCACCAATTGCGATTACAATAGAGTTGTAATTCACTAGTTATTCGGATGCTGCAAAGCTGAAAAAACCAGAGGTTATTTGGATTCCTCGAAACCCCGCCTACATCACCATTCAATATTTCTTGCCCTACTATAGGCCAAACTACACGAACCTTTGGGTCCAATGTGAGTAGGATCCTTAGCCATGCTTCATAATTGGAAAAAGCAGGCGCCATGAAAGTACATGCCACTCAACCAAAGAAAGATAATGGAAAGTTGCCGAAATGAGCACTAAAGACTTTTAGAAATCTCCTCCAAATCACCAGTATGACTATCGAAATCGTGAGCATCGGCATGTAGGTTCCAGATCCAAGTGGTAGTATCGGGGCCCTTAGCTAGTGTTCTTGAGAAATGGCGGGTCTGGCCCATTCCTCAAAAGATGTTTTTCAGGATCCCTATCACAACAATTTTTACTTACGGTTCCGTGAGCGAATAATCATTAAGTCCTCCTCTTTCCGGACAAGACATACAAAGAGACCATAACTGTCTTTTAGTGAATCTTTGAAAGATATATATTTTGAAAGATAGATTTTGAAAGATAGATTTTGAAAGATAGATATTGTGATTAGTTCTTTTCTTTACTATCTACCATCCTTCTATTTTTTTAGTTATTCCTTTGGAGCAATTATATATTGAAGTCAATCCGAGGCAAGTGTTGGGTCTATTATGACATAAAGATTAGGTGCCTAACGGACATTGTTTATCTTGAAAACAAATATTTCTCGACGTGAAAAAAATCTTTTTATTTTTAATTTAAGAAACTAGTGTATTTTTTTGAGGCATAAGCTCCTATCTATATCTACTTTCCTTGAGCATAATATAGGGTTTTTATTTGATTCTAAATTCCAAGATAACTCATTAGAATTATTAATAAGATGGTCCTAATATATTAGCAATATTTAGATTGCCCCTCTTTTATTCACTTTATTACTTCTATTCTAGACCCTATCCTATGGTTTATTCTTATGAAATATCATATAAAATAGAAGGTATAAGAAATGGATATAATGAAATTCTTGATTCGATCTTACGACCTAATTTATTTGATTAATGGATCAACAACCAAACCACCCATTTTATGAAAAAGAAGGAGCATGGTCTTATTCAAATTCAAAGCGCTCGTAATCTTCAACCAGTTACGTGCTTCAATATAATTTCCCGGAGTAAGCGCTATAGCTTGTTTCCAATATTCAGCAGCTTGATCAAACCAAGCTTAGTAATTTCGAATCACCACAATAGAATGGCCTGTTCTCCTCGGTCGGAATAGGAAGTTCCTTCCTTAGAACCGTGCTTGAGAGTTTCCTACCTCATACGGCTCGAAATTGCTATCTGAATTTCCCTATCTTAACTGAATTCGATTTATCAAAATCGATCCAATTTGTTCTTGGGTTAAGCGAAGAAATTAATTACCTAAGTTTCAAACCCTAATTTTTATCAATAATCAGTTTGATCTTTTTCCCACCTTGGAAGAATGAAGCATAGATAGATATAGAGCCTTCGTTCAAATTTTACGAAGGTAACTATCCGGTTTCATATATGAAATCTCTATAGAATCCTTGAAAAGACTTTTTCCATAAGAAAGAAAAAGAACTTACTATCTTTGGGATCGATACTACACGCTGCTTAATCCCTTAGTGGATCGGCTCTATTACATAAGCGGATTCCTAAATTTTGCCCCATATCATGGGATAAGTAAGCAGTTTTTTAGTTGTATCGACCCGATCGCTCACTAATTGATCTTTACGGTGCTTTCTCTATCAATTTGAGAAACTTTATCCATAGAGTAGTAGTATAGGCCATACTTTCTTCGTTTTTGATTCTCGTGAAGTGTCCTTCCTTCCTATAGCTGATAGGGAAAAATCGTTGTTTCACGATCCCTATGTAGAAAGCCCTTTTTCTAGTATTTACTAGAAAATTTGATCCTCTCTTTTTTCTTTCTATAGTGGAGATGATGCATGCGTAATGACAGATCACGGCCATATTATTAAAAGCTTGCGGTAAGAAGGGGTTTCGTTCTAGTGCCGGAAATAATATTCCAAAGCCTTTGTATGCTCTCCATTGCTTGTGTGTATAAGGCCTATGTTATAGAGTATATAACTTGATCATAGGGATCGATTTCTAGTCGCGTAACTTCATAATAATTTTGCAAAGCTTCCGCATAATTTCCTTGGATTGAGCCAACATCCGATTCGGATCGTTCATTCTATTAAAAATCTCCGTTCCAAAACCGTACATGAGGTTTTCATCTCATCTGCTCCTCCCTACATACATAATAGTACTAAGCGAAATAATCTATAGAATCAAAATAGAATTAGTCCCGTCTCATTATGAACCGAAAGGGGCTGGTATTTTCAAGAAATCTCTAGCCAACCTTCCCACAAGAGGTTTTCTTAACACCAATGAATTCTATTAATGCTAGAGGAAAGCGATAGCTCAATAATTTCTTTGTTCTCAACGCCTCCTATTTAGAGAATTAGCTACTTCAGCGATCTTTGATGGTTATAGGGGTATCAAAGTACAAACCTGATGGTTGTTTGTTATCCCAACCATTCTTCCAGCCACGATACCGATCAGGAAAGGGTAATTTCTAACAAAGTTTTCTCTTGTTGATTCCTATTTCTAGGTGTAGTGCTTTTCTCCCTATGCTGCCTACGGATACTAATAGAGTAGGATTGGCACTGTAATCCATACCATACCATATCCTGTAGGTGTAACCTTTCGCTCAATACTCAAATCTACAATTGAAGTATCTGAAGCCGCATCAATCGAGGATACGATGGAAGGAATTGTTAGTTCGCCTCACCTTCGAGCGTGGGTTTGTTTGCTTTACAAATTTGGTTCTCTCTATGCCAACCCCCTCTCTTTTTCGTAAGACTGAGGTATAGGTAGGGCTAAAAAAAAGCAAAAAAAAGAGTCAAATCGCACCATCTCTATAATAAGTAAATGCCTTTTTTTCTCCTGAGGTTGTCGGAATTATTCGCAATAAAATATTGGCTACAATTGAGGAGGTCTTATCAATGAAATTTCCATTTACACGGGATCTAGGCATAATTCCCAACCCATTCTATATAGAATTGTTTTCATTCCTTCACAAAATAACATAAAACAAACACATTCAATTCTTATAATTATAAATAGATTGATCCATATGCTCTACTCTAAATCCATATGCTTTAAATGGATAAAGAGATATGGATTTTCCGCTCAACTCAAATTGTATCCTTTTCATACTGCTTGGACACGAAGAGATATGAAATATTTGACTAAGACTGGATTTCATTCCACTTTCCTATTTCTGAACAACAACTTATGTTATCAACTATTTCGTGTTTTCAAAGTTATTAATTGTCTCATACCCTATTTTGATTTCGATAGTATGGTGTAGCGTATCTTATGCAAGCGAATTCTAAGGTTTCTTTATTTTATTATGCAATAAGAAGAATTCTTCCATTTTCTTTTTCTTTATTTGGAAAACCCAAATTAAAACTTTTATTTTATAGCGGCGCAATTTCTAGTAAAAATCTGTATCCTTCCACTTAGATCAAAAGGAATTTTCCAATAGAACTATGGAACCCCAGTGGTTGCGGTTGTACTGTCTTTGCAGGAATAAGAAAACTTCGCTATTCACTCAGTTTATTTTCCATAATAAGTTATGTAGGAGAGATGGCGGCGGTTCAAGGCGTAGCATTGGAACTACTATGTAGACTTTTGTTTACTGAGGGTTGAATCCTCTCTATCCGTTTTCTTAATTCATCAACGTTAAGGATCACAATGTATCAAATCAAATAACAATTTTTCCAGCAATAATATAATATCTTATATTTTCTTATTTTGATTTAATAGAAATTAGAAATTCTCTATAGCAAATTCTTGTGGTATGTAAAATACACATAGAGGAAAAAAAGAAAAAGGATCCTAATCCTAGGGTTAATCAGTTTTAGCTAGTTGATGGGAAAATACAAATTAATGGTAATGGTCTTAGGCGATTTAGTTAGGAGAAAGGGAAGGGAAGAAAATTCTATGAACCTTTCCTTTTTCGTTAAGTTCAAGTCGGCGAGTAATATTCTACAACTAACAACTCATTTATTTTGAGACCGACCCACTTCCTATCTAGGATTTTATTTACTAGTCCTTTATATTCCAACGTGTCAATCGCCAAATGCTTTGGCAATTTCCCGGTCGATGAAGCAATATAATTTTGAACAGACCTTTTGATCTTTGGTTATCTTTCGTAGTAATAATATCTCGGGGTTTAGCGAAAACTTGGTATATTGACTATCGACCATTAACTAAAATATGTCTATGGTTGACTAATTGGCGGGCCCAGGAATGGTTGAAGCCATACCCAATCGAAAAAGGATATTATCAAAGCGCATTTCAAGTAATTGTAGTAAAACCTGGCACATTGACCTTTTGCTTTTCGGTGATATGTACATATCTAAGTAATTGTCGATTCTGTCAGACCATAATGAAAGCATAATTTCTGTTTTTCTTGAAGCGAATCGATATTGCTCCTTTTCCCAATTGAATTTTTTAAGATTACTTCGGTTTAGGTGTTTTTCTAGTGAGTCTGGTAAAGCTCCCGAGACGGCGTATTTTTTTAAGCGAGGTCCTCGATAACGGGACATGAAGACTCCTTTTTTATTTTATTGAAATTTCATTTTACACAATTAATTTCATTGTATTTACATTCAGAATACATCGAAATTAAAACTGAATTAAACTACAGGATAAGCAGTAAAATCAACTAAAGTACCCCAAAAATGGAATTTCATCAAAATCTTTATTTTTGTATATATATTATTTATTTTATTGTTTTGTATCTAGCAAAATTGTAAGGTAAAAACATAAAAGATCTGGATTCTCCATTCAATTTTATGATCTCTTCCCGAACCAAACATGAATCTTTCGATTCATTTGGCTCTCAACTCCTTTTTTTTCTATAGCTATTTCCATATCTTTTTTTAAGTAATGAGCCTATCCTCTATCTTCTTTTTATGTTTATATTTCAATATACGAAACCTATATAAGACTAGATAAATATTAAGAGGACTCTTACGCCTAGATAAAAATATATCATGGTCGACAAAGTTGTTTCTTTATTTTATTTGCCCTCTAGTTAATAATTTCAATTTCATTAAGAAAAACTAACTAAATAAATGGAAAATGAAAATTAATAGAATTCTTTTTTTCTTCAAATCCAAAAATTTCTCTTTTTTATACATAGGTAAATCGATTAGGCATTGGTTAAAAAGGCAGGGTGCCCTTTTTTTCTAGTAAATAGTTCAAACCATTTTATCGATATGAGTGTTCTATATCAGATAAATTTTACATTAACTATTTCCGTTTAAATTGGTACTAATACTAATATAGTTGTAGAAAGAGTACCTCTTTTTGCACGGACTTCAAGCGGTTTAGCTTTAACCGTGTTAATGGTCTCACATTCTTGGTTTATAGATAGAGAATCAAAGTTGATTTACCAATGAGTCGCGAAATGCTATGGTTCTTCCATATGATTTCTGAATTTATTCGAAGTAATTAAATCGAGATCGTGCACCCTTTTCTTATTTATCCGAAAAATACTAAAAAATATTATAAAGTGCAGCGGATAGATCCAATCTATTCTTGAAATAGACAACTTCTTTACTCCTTTCCAAAAAAAATCAAAACACGAACCACTACAGTTAGATTTATTAGATTTGTTGCTAAAATATCGGTATTAAGCCCGAAAGCTGCCGGCGGATGGCGATGAGCTAAAAAAAACGAAAGAATGGGTTACATTTTCATATGCTCTCCTCTTATAGATAGGACGAACAAAGAACAAAGTTTTTCGATCACTTACTTCGCTCGCCCTTTTTGATCGGTTTTTTAATGCAAATAGATTCAATCTAGTAATTTCTTTTAGATTAAGTCTTCGTCTTGTTTGACCGGTGAAAGACTTCCTTTGTTGAAATGTTCTGTTCCCAAAATTCCTAAAATAAAAGGCAAAAACTTTCCACTTTCCAAAACTAAGGGCGGAAATAAGAAGGTGAGCATATCTTCTAAATTAATAATACTCAACTCAGCCCTTCCTAGAGCGAGGTATTATCATCCCGATAAATAGATAATTCCAGGAGTAATAAATAGGAGTAAATTAAATAAAGTATTGATATAATTGGAATTGCGGAAGCAAATACCAATTACTAAAAAAGAAAAAAGTATCTAATCAAAATCGAAAGAATTTGTTTTAAGTTTAAACAAAAGGGTTACGCAAATAAAAGCGCTAGTGCCACAACTAGTCCATAAATTGTTAAAGCTTCCATAAAAGCTAGACTAAGCAATAAAGTACCTCGTATTTTACCTTACGCATACGGCTGTCTCGCAATACCTTCTACAGCTTGTCCTGCAGCAGTACCTTGACCAACTCAGGTCCAATAGAAGCAAGCCCTACGGCCAATCCAGCAGCAATAACGAAGCAACAGCAATTAGTGGATTCATGGTGAGTAGTTCCTCGTGTCAAAAAAAAAGAAATGGTTAAGGATACAATCAACCAATAAATTCTTACTTCTAAGCTCTATTGGGGAGAAGTAAAGTAACTAAAAGTACAAATTGAAATCAAATTGAAATGATAATGTGAATTGTCCGAACTACATAGAAAGGAATTCCATATCCATATATCGGATTAGATAATGAATCTAACCTAGGAATATATAATATAATATCCTATATATACATTTGTTTCTTCTATTTTGTTTGCATATTTTCTCATTTTCTATTGAATCGGATTCTAAAATCATTGCTTAAAGTGGAAACCTGCATAAAGAGGACTCCACTTATAGACATTAAGGATATTATAATATAGATCTGCTTGACTCCACCCTCCTTAATGCATATATACTTTGAAAATTCCATAATATAGTCTATTCTATTCTCTCTCCTAAAACTCTAGGCTATATATTCATCGCATTTCTAACTATTTTTTGCAACCAAGCAGATTATACGGAACCATGCATGAATTGAGCTAAGCGCAAAAAATACTATTTCAAAAAGTCAATTCAATGATGACCCTCCATGGATTCACCTATATAGGCTGCGGCTAATGTTGCAAAAATAAGAGCTTGAATACGCTTGTAAATAATCCAAGAAACATGACCGGTATAGGGATTACTAAGGGACTAAAGAAACAAGTACAACAACGACTAATTCATCCGCCAATGTATTCCCGAAAATTGAAAGCTAGCGATAATGGTTTTGTGAAATCTTCTAGGATGTTAATTGGTAAAAGGATTGGAGTTGGTTTAATATATTTCTCGAAATAGCTCAATCCTTTTTGCTAAGACCAGCATAAAAATATGCAGTGGCGTGAGTAAAGCTAAAGCAACGATAGTATTTATATCATTAAGTGGTATTGCTAATTCCCCATGGGGTAACTCTATAATTTTCCAAGGTAAAAGAGCACCCGACCAATTGAAACAAAATAAAAGGAACATAGTTCCAATAAAGGGAACCAGGGACCATATTCTTCTCCAATCTGAGTTTTGCTCAAGTCTCGAATAAACTCAAGGACATATTCAAAAAATTCTGACCGTCGGTCGGGATGGTTTAATGGATTCGAACAGCTATGACAACTGAACCTAGCAAGATAGTAATTCGACCCAGAAGTGATGAGTACTTGGGCATGAATTTGGAAACCTCCTATTTGCCAATAGAAGTGTTGGCCTACTTCTACACCGATATATCGTATAACCCTTGAGTGTTTTAATGGAACAAGGTATAATATTCATATTGTCCTCGATAAAATTGAACTTCAAAAAGGAATTCTTTTGATTCAACCATCTCTTTCTCAACTCAGCAACTTGAAGTATTAATCTTATATTTAGGATACCAAGAAAGCACATCGGATCATAATATATATCAATACCCTCTAATATATATCAATATTCCCTTCTTTTTCTATGCAAAAAAATTCTATGCAAAAAAGATATAGTAAAGTAAGTGATTCCATAAATTTACGCAGTTGCCCAAGAATTCACTATATATTCTTAATCAACGATTTCTTATATAGAGAGAACGGTCCTCACAAATCGAATTGAAGTCGTAGTGTCATCGTTGGCTGGAATCGATATATTCGCGAGATCCGGGTCACAATTTGTATCGACTAAAGAAATAGTAGGAATCCCCAAAATGGCACATTCGAAGAGCTATATACTCTTTTTGCTGATCAAGGGCGATCACAATGTACGGCAATCTCGCCATATATTTGATCCCTTGAGATACCTTGCAAGGTAGATAATTTTCTCTTCAAGATTGCCACATCTCTTTTTGGGAGATGGTGGAATTTTCCATTTTTCTTCTGCTCTTAAGTCTCTAAATTGAGAAAGTCTAGTTTTAAGTAATCGACCAATTCGTTAACATACCTTTGAACCACTTTTTATTAACATAATGACAACGAGCCCTTATTGCGGTGATGCTACTAAATCTGTTGCTCTTTTTGGTACCAACAATTAAGAAACTTTTCCTGACTTGCTGCATCAAAACTAAATCACAAGCTTCGATAAAAAGCGAGCCGTTCTAGCGAGATTTATAATATGAGTACCTTTACGCTTTGCGAAATGTAAGGGGCCATTTTAGGATTCCATTTCTTAATACCATGACCAAAATGAACTCCTGCTTCTATCATCTCTTTCAAATTAATGTTCCAATATCTTCTTGTCATTTTTCCACACTTCCTTTTTTAATCCTACCATTCCATTCACGAATTTAGTTCTTTTGAAGATTAAGAAAGATCGAAATAGCTTGAAATAAATAAAAATTGTTCGAGAGAACCTTGTACTAAGATAAGAGTTGGCCATTGATACATGGTATAAACATAACCACCTTAATGAATTAACTGACTTGTTTTACTTATTAAAATAAAAATCTTAAAAATCTAAAATTTGACTGTTAGTGTTCTAAGTTCAAAATTCTAGTAAAGTAAAAATAATTTTATGTATCCTTAAATGATATAGGGTTAAATGTTAAATGGGGTTCTTATGTCTCATAAAATTGTTTGTTACATCAGAATCTGAAGAAACTAATTCTGTATGGAGAAACAAAAATCTCTCATTTCCGGCGAATAGATTTTTTTTTGAAATAAAGGTTCTTGTCTTGTGGGAGCGATGCACAAATTTTTGGAATCCGGTACCAACAGGTATAATCCCCGAACTACGTTTTCTTTCAAGCCTTTCAACCAATCAATGCGACCTCGTAGGGCAGCTTTTGCTAAAACTCGAGCGGTTTCTTGAAAACTTGCTTGAGATATGAAACTTTGGGTATTCAGGAAGCCCTTGTTATTCCCAATAAGATTGCCCGATAATAGATCGATTCATCCAAAGCTCGTCCCTTTCGTTCCGCTCGCAATAGTCGATTAATTCCCGGTGAAAAAACATTAGACATTCCATCTTGAAACCCGCACTTTTGATGTTACTTGGCGTATAATAATCTCTATATGTCTATTATGGATCTGTACCCCTTGGGATCGATAAACCTTTTGGATTTTATTAACCAAAGAGATACGACTTTGGGCTATGGTTAGCTCAGCTCAATCAAGAATCCCCAAGGGACCCCAAGAATTCTTGGTATCGCTCATTCAATCCTCAATTCTCCTTTCGAGATTAGGGATAATGAATCAATTGAGCAGCTTCAAAGATTTGTTCCACTTTTGGAAGACCTTGCGTTATGTCACTAGATCTCGATTTTTCATATATAAGCGTAACTAACCTATCTCCTTGTAAAGGATTTCTCCATAATGACCATTATGAGTTGCTCTGTAGTGGCCAAATAAGGTTTAGCTGCTCTTATAACAAAGGAATTCATATTTACAATGAAAATTTGACCAGATTTTTTATATGCGATTTAAATAGACATACATTTTCACAAATAAATTGTCCAAGGTGAATTATTGCCAATGTCTCTTCCCAAGAATCATGATGGACAAAGTGACAATTCAAAGGAATGGATCCAACATTATGTTACTATCGAAATTAGAAATCCTTTTATTTTCATCTATTAAAGAGTATTTAAGTTCTTGAAGTACTTGGAAGGTTTGTTTTAAATTGTCAACGAACAAATATTTTTTAACAGGATTTTATTATCGTTAGTAAATAGTAAGATGAAGAAAAATGCGATATACTAGCTACAATAGCGCCTAAGGGCCCAAAAATTTCTCGAATAGAATTCTAGGATTCCATTCTTTTATCGCATTAGGATGTTTTGAATTCTTGAATAAACCAATTCGAGAACAGTTGGATGCCGACAAAATCATCAAAGAGTGGTATTCTTTATTTCGATTCAACAAAGTGCCAATAGCTTACGGATGTTGGCTAAGTGATTCAATCTTAGCCTTGGAATAAAAAGAATTGATATTGGCGCGATCTAACCTATTATGGGGAATCGGTCCTGCACTTGTCCTACCATACCTTTTTCGTATATCTGAAATAGTGGACTTGACTAACTCAATTCTTAGGAAATCACGAATAAGATCATTTGCTCTTACCTCAACAAGGGAAGCACCAGCCTTTTCTTTTCTTCTTGTTCCCAATTCACTACTAAGCAAGTTCTAACAAATTGACTATTTGTGTGATAAATTCTTTGAGTTAACTTGCTATTTTCATGAAAAATAAAATTGACAACTTCGAATTTGGAGATTATTTTCTTCTTGCAAGAGATCCTGCGGGAAAAGTGTTGCTAAATTTCTTCCTTCGTCCATTTCATATGCCACTATAGAGTGACGGAAACAAAATACTTTTCCTTGCTCTTGAGAATTTTTCCGTTGAACATAGACCCAATTTTCCTTTTTTTGATTCCTTAGAATCTTTTTTTGTCTTTTGGCGGTATCAAACAGCCACCTAATATCTTATCCGCCTCTTGAGGAAAATGAATATCTCGGAAAATATTTTGAGTTCCGTATGGCTTTTTTTTCTCTTCACTCGGACCAGTCCGCCTAGTCGACTTCTTGTATTTTTTGTGAGTTGTGTATCCACTCCAATAATACTATTGTCAAGTATCTTTAGGGATGAAGATCTCGGCAAGATATGAAGTTCTTGAAGAATGAAAAAAAACCGATCTACTTCTTTTTGGTATTTTAGACTAAATTCTTTTGTTCCTCGATGCTCAATCAAACCCTCTTTTTTTAAGATGGAATCTTCCTCTGGGCTCTCGTATTAGTCCTCTGAATCTTCTTACGAGTCTTCCTCTAAAGTACCATATTTTTCCTCTGCGCTTTCCCGGGGCTGCCATATTAGTCTTACGAGTCTTCCTCTAGAGTTCCATATTAGTCCTCTTGGGTCCTATATTTGCTCTCTGAGCTCCCATATTCCTCTTACGAGTCTTTCTCTAAAGTCCTATATTAGTTCTCTGGGTTCCCATATTAGTTTCTGGGCTCCCATATTCGTCTTCTAGGGTTTCATATTAGTATTAGTCTTCTAGGATTCCATATTTAGATTCTTCTAGGGTTTCATATTCATATTAGTCCTCTCGGGTCTGTATTAGTCTTCTAGGGTCTCATATTCCTCTTACGAGTCTTCCGCTCGAGTCCTATATTCTTCTTCTAGGGTCCTATATCTAAATTTAACAATTCCTGAACCCTTTTTATCTTTTACGTATCGGGGATCGTCAAAATAAGCAAAAATAGTATTTCTCGTAAAACACCCATAAGGGGATTTCAATCGAAATCCCAAAACAGGATATTAGTTCTTTCTCTTGTTCTTGATGATATTGTAATGGAATAGCGAACCTATTTCTTCGCTTTTTAGCGACAAATCTGAATTATCTTGAAAAATAGAAGGATAGATAAAATTCCAATGGCCATTGGACATGATTCGATCGACGTTGAATAATCAAGAATTTCCCTATCTTTTTACCATAAGTATTCATTTGATCTTGATCCTTGTGGAGTGAAAAAGGCGCTATCTTTGGATCTGCACATACTTCTTGACAATATCCATAAATGGCTTGTTTTTGGTAATCGCGAAGATTACCATATTGATATTCGAGCGCATGGTAAACATCAGTACTCGATTGCATTTAGCGTCGATTCAGAATAAATATGCTTTTGTACCCTTTCTTTAAAATGTAAAGTGGGCGTTAAACACGAATCTCCGCAATTACTTGTTCGGATTTTACATATTGATCATTTTGCACTAGAATCAAGCTTTTTGAGGAATATTCACACTATATAGAATATCTTGACTCGAATAGTTACATGCAAGTCTATATAACATAGAAAAGCAGGCTGCCCATGGCGAATGCGTGTGGGGTGAACCAAATTCTCATTGAATTTTATTTTTCCATTCGAAGGGATCGTACAAGGTCGGCGGTACCCTGTGAATACTCCTTGATATGAAAAGTTCTTAATGTTAGTTGAGTCCCGGCTCCCCAATTGATTGACCTGCAATAATACCTCGGCTTCTCCCAATTCGACCAGATCACTATGAGTAGGACTCCGGCCATAGCATAATTGAAAGATCCAAGAAGTGCTTGGCAAGTAAAGGGGTTCTAATATATATTGGTTGTGCTCGAAATGGTTGTGCTCGAAAGGCAGTTATGAATCGATTGACTAATCCAATTCAATATCTTGATTTAGCGGCAATGCATCGTGAACCGATATATATATAAATGCGCTAATACCGACCAATTAGTGTTTGGACAAAAGTTTTTCCGTCATCCCATTTTGAGGACTTACGAAATACCTCGGATAGTACCACAATCTCTTCTCGCACAATAATATGTTGAACTACTTCAACAAGTCTCGTGTAAGATATCCAGCATCGCTATTATTAGCACAGCAGTATCTACAACCCCTTTGCGGGCTCCATAGCAGGAAATTATATATTACTGTCAAAGAAAGTCCCTCGCGTAAATTGCTTTGAATAGGTAAATCAATCATTTGTCCTTGAGGTCCGACATTAATCCTCTCATACCTACTAATTGGTGTACTTGAGATGCATTTCCTCTGGCTCTGAAAAGACATTAGATAGACTGGATTAGAAGGATCGTTATCCGAAAATTTGAATTCATTTCTTGTTTCAAATATTCACTTATGCATACCATATCTCAGCAGTTAGGCGTAATTTTTCTACCGCGTGTACAGCCCCATAATAATAGTGTTTCTCAAAAGAAAACTCTGTTGTTCGCGTCTTGGACTAACCATCCCTTAGAGGTATTGTTAAAGATCCTCGATTCTAACGAAATCGATGTAGTAGTGGCTTGATGGAAGCCCGAGTCTTTAGTTGATCCGATTATATGGGATGTATATCCCATTCCAAAATGATCTATTAATCTGCTAATAAGTCGTTTCATACCAGTTCCGTCTATCTCTTTATTATGAAAGACCAGATTGGCCCGTTCGCCATACATAAGTACCCCTTTTAATTTGAGTAGGATTAGACAATTGCTGAGTAGGATTCGACAATGGGCTGAGTCGATGATTCGAAAATTTAATTAACTTAATTGCCTCAATCTCAATCTGGATTAGCGTGGCAAATAATGATGATACTAGAAATCGGAATGCCCCGAAAGGGAGGGGCATCGCCGAATCTAACTTTCTTGTTTAGGTAGTGTATGAATAGGCTGACTAAATCCTTGTATGGCTTCCTCTATTTCTCTATAAAAGAAATATGACCAAGAGTGGTTCGAATGTATATCGAGCAATTTCTTTTCTATTTCCCATTATTAGATAGTGGGCATAAATCTCATGATAAGTCCCCAAAGATTCATATTGAACTTCAATGAACTTCTCTTGACCCAATGACGCGTTGATCCGGGTTCCATCGTAGCCACAAGGGACTATCTAAACTGATTAGTTTTTGTCTATAAGCTCCCGATTGCATCATAAGAACTAGAAAAATGGGGTTCTTTATCTTTCCTATATTTAGAATTATTATTATTATTGTAATTTACTTTTAGATTTGGGTAGTTTACGCAACTATTATATCTATTTGCACAAATACCTCGGCGCTTTCAATCGTTAATACATAAATCCCGATAAGCATGTCTTGGGTTGAGTGCATAAATAGGATCCCCAATAGCGGAGATAAGAGATTCATATGAGAAAACATAAGTAAGCGGGCTTACACTGAGCTTCCAAGGATAAAGGTAGATGAACAGCCATTTGATCTCCATCAAAGTCCGCATTGAAACCCTTACACACTAATGGGTGTAAAGAAATAATCGCCCCTCTACTAAAGTGGGTTGAAAGGCTGTATGCCTAATCTATGCAGGGTAGGTGCTCTATTTATGATACAGGATGTCCCCGCATAACTTCTTGAAGTATTTCCCATACAATGGGTTCTTTTCCCAAATTTTCCTTTTAGCAATCCTTACATTAGAAGTGGCGCGTTTAGTGATTAAATCGCGAATTACAAATAACTGAAAAAGCTTTATTGCTATCTCTAGAGGTAATCCACATTGATGTAATGAAAGCGAAGGACCCACAACAAATGATGAGCCCGAGTAATCGACCCGTTTCCCAAGCGAGTCTCATGAAACCTTCCCTCTTTACCTTCAATTACATCTGAAAGTGATTTGTATACTTTATTGTGACCATCCAGCGTCGGTTGCCGCGGGACCCACTATCAAGAAGTGTATCCACGACTTCTTGTACCAATTTTCCTGGCACATTACTAAATCTGCTGGCGCTAATTCACTTCTTTTTAATAGATAGGCAAGATTGTTGTTCCGACGGATAACTCTCTTATAAAGTTCAATAATGTGAAGTCACTACTTTATCTCGGACCTATAAACAATAGGTCTCAATTCGGGAGGAAGAACCGGTAATAAGCACAAAACCATCCATTCAGGTTCTACATTTGTTTGAATAAAATGTTTAGCCAATTGCATCGTCTAATCAAAAAACTTTTCTTATTCTTCTTTTCTATCTTCCCTCATCTCCACTATACCCCTCGTCTTCTAATTCCTTCCATTCGACCAAAGAATTCTCTATAATAATTAGCAAATCCAAATCTGCTAATTGTTCTCTAATAGCTTTTGCTCTGTCGCAATTTCCGATTTGAAATGTTGCAAAGCACTGGGGTAGAAAAAAGGAGAAATGCTGTGGTTACAGGATGCAATTTCCTCTTGAATAAACCTCGTAATCGTAAAAAGTGGGTTTTTAGTCTGGGCCTAGCAAAGAGAAATCGCGCGTATACTAGGCCTCCAACTTCTTAAGAGGTTTATCTAAAAGATTAGCGATATAACTAGGAAGACCTTTCAAATACCACATGAGTCATGGACATGCGAGTTTGATGTATCCCATTTGATATCTTCGTATCAGAATCCACAAATTCTACCCGCATTTTGGCAAAATCTTTCGTCTTCGTTTTCAGCTCCGCTCGCTCGAAATTTCCTGGCGCAAATCCGCTTTTATGGGTCCAAGATTCTTTCATAAAACAATCCATCTTTTACTGGTTTATCGGTTTTATAATGAAAAGTAGAGGCCTTGTGACTTACCATGCGACTTCTCCATTAGGTAGGTTTTGTTAGCCCAAGCCTTTATTTGTTGAGGGAAGCAGGTCCAATTTGAAGTTGTTGATGTTTATATTGGTCAATCATAAAATAGAAATAAGAAAAGAATTTATATTTATTCGATCAAACTTCCTCCTATTAACCTGGAAGTTCTTTTCAGATACAAAGAAATGATTCAGTTCTAGAGCCAAAGATCGTAGTTCTCGAGCGAGCACTCGAAAAGATTCTGGAGGATCCTCATGATTAGGTATTCTTTTTCCCCAGATCGTAGCATTAAGTATTTCTTGGCGAGCTATAAGATGGTCAGATTTATAAGTAAGTATCTCTTGTAAAATATGAGCAACACCAAATCCTTCTAAAGCCCAAACTTCCATTTCTCCTACTCGTTGTCCCCCTTGCTTGGCTCTTCCTCTAACGGGTTGTTGTGTAACAAGTGAGTAGGGCCCGATAGAAGCGCCATGAATTTTCTCATCAACTTGATGAATTAATTTTAAGATATAGGACTTCCCTATTAGAACAGGTTGCTCAAAGGGTGCTGTTCTTCCATCAAATATTCTGCTTTTTCGGGTACTGGGTTCAAATACCCATGGATTTTTGTTTCTTTCTGGCTTCATATAATTCTGAAAACACAAGTTTTCTTGAAGCCTCTTTCTCATATCTCTCATCAAAGGGTGCTATTCTATAATGTTTCTTTAGCAGATCCCCGCTAATCGGCGAGCTTTCAAATATTTGTCCCACATTCATTCGGAGGGTACTCTAAAGGATTGAAGACCATATCAGCGGGTGTTCCATCTTGCAAATAGGGCATATCTTGCCTAGGCAAAATTTTGGAAATGATCCTTTATTCCCATGTCTTCGGCTACTTTATCCCCAACTTTGATTTCACGTTTACGTAAAATATACACGAACCATTATGTCGGCGGGTCCTTTGGATCCATTTCACATCGATAAGCGCCCTCTTCCACCTATAGGTAATTTCGGAGAAGTTTCTTTTGAAGTGGAAACCTCAAGGCCAAATATGGCCGTAATAATCAACTTCAGCGATATAAGATGATTAAGCTCGCTATCTGAAGCGTTAATTTACCTACTAAAATATCACCAGTTTCTACCGGGATCCCAACCTAACAACTCCATTTCTGTCCAAATTGCGGGTAAATGTTCTTCTAGATGTGGTATTTCTTTAGTGATTTTTCAGCGGACCCTGGCTTGTCGTATCCGTCTGAATTTCATATTTCGGATGTGAAAAGAGGTATAAATATCTTCATATACCAAGCGTTAAGCTAATTAGTACTGCGTCTTCAAAATTGTAACCTTCCCATGGCATATAAGCTACTAATCGTTTTTCCTAAAGCAAGTTAGCTAACTGTAGCAGCTCATACGCTAAAATTTGTCCTTTTTAATGGATTTACCCTTGAACCGGGGTTTTGGTGCATACAAGTATTTTTGTTAGAAGCGACGGTGGTTAACTAAAGGAATACTTATAGTCTTCCCACTACTTGATAAAAGTATCTTATGACTATCAGTAGAAATGATCTTTCCCTCGCGTTCGGCTATAATGGAAACCCTCGAATCTAGAGCTGTTTGGCGTTCCAATCCAGTTCCAACAATGCATTTCTCGGACCGAGAAAGCGGAACTGCTTGGCGCTGCATATTAGAACTCATTAAAGCCCGATTCGCATCATTGTGCTCAATAAAAGGAATGAGAGAACCCCCAATAGAAAAATATTGGAAAGGAAAAATACTTCTAACATGAATCTGTTCCCATGCAATAGTCAAGAATTCTTGACGGTATCTAGCGGAACAACCTGTTCTTCTGAATACCTTGATTCAAGGACAAAGAATTTCCTGCTGCTATCATATAATATTCATCTCTATTTGGTGATAGATAAACCACTGTCTCTCTTTTTTTCTTTTGCTTTCTCGCGAGATATTTCATAAAGCGGACTCTTTATGGATCCCCACAAGTGATCAATTCTCGCATGAATTGCTAAGGATCGATAAGTCCAACATTGATTCCTTCAGGCGTGTCAATTGGACAAATCGCCCATAGTGACTCGGATGAATATCGCGACTCAAAACTTGCGGTTCTCCCGTCAACCCTCCGGGACCTAAACAACTCACTTTTAGCCCATGAACAGTTTGTGTCAATGGATTCGTTTGATCAAAAACTTGAGATAACGGTTATGTGCCAAAAAGGTCTCATAAGTAGTTATTAATAAAATTGAAGTTGAAGTTGGAGTTACCAAAGTTTGGGAGTCGGTTTGGTTGGCGTATGAATACTCTCTGAATAGTTTTTGAACGCATGTTGTAAGCGACCAAGAGCCAATCGAATTGATCTTGTAACAGATCCATAACCGAGCGAATCGTTTATTTTTCAAGTGATTCATATCGTCATCGTCAAGTATACCCGTTCCAAATTTCATTCCAATCAAATGATCCGTTCTTGACCAATACATCTCGTGATAACAAGAATGTATTGTTACGAGGTATATCAAGATTAAGTCTCCGATTCATATTTAAATCGACCAATCCTTCCTAATTCACATTTTGTTGAAAAATTTCTTTTGTAATTCCTCGCATAAGGACTCGGAAAATACCAGGTCCCCACCTACACAAGCAAATTGTTGATAAAACTCCAAAATAGCTTTTCTTTTGACTCAATCCTCTTCTTCTCCTTAGCATTCGGAAAGACAAGAAAATTTCAGGGTAGGAAACATTATCTAGAATTTCTCTTAGATTGAACCCATAGTGATGATAGAACTAGAATAGATATCTTTTGTTTTCTACTCACATGAGCCCATATCCTTTCTTTTTATCAATTGCTAATTCCGATCTCCCCCAATCTGATATTATAGTGCCGGTGTAGATAGAAATTCCCTTATGATCTAATTCGGCGGTAGTAAATACCAGGACTTAGCAATATTTGATTGATCACAATTGGTATATTCCATTTATAATAAAGGTTCTAAGGAATTCATTATAGGAATGTTTCCGATAGAAATGGTTTGCTTTTGCACATCGAAACCAAAAATTAATCTCGAGATACATATAATTAGGAAGAATAGGTGAGTGATTCATACACAACATCTCTTTCTTTTATCGAGGTTCTAGCAATTGATATCCTTTCGCAAATAATTGAAATGCAATTTCGTGATCTGGATCTTTAATTGTTGGAAACTTGTCAAGTTCTTCTGCCAAGGCTTGATTAATGAACCTACAAAATCCCTCGAATTGGATCTGACTAAATCCGGGTATTGTGGACATTCCCTCGTTTCCATTCGGAGCATCTTAATCTTAAGTTTCCTGTTTATCAAAGAAAAATACCATTATCAGCTCACTCTTCATCAATCCCTCTGGATCGATCTAGCAATCATGGAATCTATATTACATTTCTTTGAATCACATGAAATTCTAGGGAACTCCACATCGTATTTCATATATGTATTTCATACATATGAATAGAGACCATTTGGACGAAAGTTCGAGTTTGCGAGGTACAAATGAAATGAAAATGAATTGATAAAACATTCCTAAAAAAATTCTGCCACTTATACTTTATGTTATGATATTCTAATCAGATTGGATGGCAAAGATTTCTCATTTTATCTCCTTTCTATGAATGCAATAAAGCCGTAATATAATATACTAGAAAGTTTGACTTTACTTGATTTAGAATAGCGTGCTTACTTTAATTTCTCAAAATAATTTGAGGGTTCTTTTTTATTTCGGATCGGAGTAGTATAATTGCTAGAAAATTCAGTATTTCATTGTGGAATTCTAAAATAAAGTAAGTCCCTTTTTTAAGTACATGCCAATCTAGTTATCCACCTCTCCCCATATCCATGCTTTTCTTTTATCGTAATTTCACTTGGGTAGGCCAAGATAGTCAGGTTATACTCTATATCAGAGCAAATTTCCTTTTTTTATTCAAGATATTTCATTTAATACTTTGAAAAATTAAAGCATGATTCCCCATAGAGATATGTACATAAAGGGGATCTTTGTTTGGATAATAATGCTGTTAGGACCTAAAGTTTACCTACACGGATTAAGCATAAAGCCATAATATTTTATTATGCCATTTTTTACTACACTACATATGTTGGTAAAGCATTTACCTAAGTTATGGAAAATTCATAATTCATCAGTTATTTTAGATAATACTAAAAACAAGATAGAGTAAGATCTGAAGTGTAAAAGAAAGTGGATTCATCGGATGATACATGAGTCCCTAATTCCGAATCAAGAGATTTGTTGTGGAATTTGTCAATTGAGTAAAGTAATAATATTAAGAACTAGATCATCTAACCCCATTGAATTTCATTTTTCATTCAATTTTCAGGAAATTTTGAATAAGAGATAAATAAACAATTGAATTTGAAAAAAAAACTTCTTTCTATTTTGGATAATTTCTTTTCAATAGGACCCTCTTTTTGGAGTGAGCGATCGAATATTCCCTATTCCTTCTTATTTTAGCTGATTGTATTCCATATGGAATAAGAGGAGAACAAAAGCATTCCACGACCTGCCAAGGGCTGTTAAAAAAAAGCTCTTCCTTGAATTTACTTTATTTTTATTCCTTTTGAACTCCAACCAAAGTAGATTGAAGGCGAGTCACTTCAATTATCCTTTTAAGTTCTATTCTATCTTACGTCTTTCCTATTTCATCTCGTAAGTTCAGCTTCATGATTTGGTCAAGAAAGTTAGACCTAATCCAACAAACAATACAAGGATGAATTACGAATTATGAAAGGATAGATTTCACATATACTTGTCCTTGTATTGTGTCGGTGTGAGAATATCCTTCCTAAATTTTTATCCAAACCTATTGATCATTAACTTAGATTTTCCCAAGATTTTGGCTGCTATTCGAATTACTCTATTATTCGAAGCCAATGAAAAGTAAGTAGAACCTACAAAAATGGGGTTTTCTATTAATGCCTTGAATAACATATAGCTTACCTATAGACAAAAAATAAAATAAAAAAGTAATTATGTTTGGAACCAAGCAAAACCAGATTCTTTGTGCCATAGGAAGGATAGCTATACTAATTCGGTATACTCAAAATACACCTTTGGTACAAAATTGACAATCTCACAAGGATGAAACATCGGTAATTTTCTATTCTGGTCGATCCATCTTTTACGGAATCAATTCCTTTTTGAATGTACAAAAATTTTGGGAGTTCAGCATATGCGGAAGCAGGAGAAGCGTTCTTTTCTTGATATTATTACGATATTAAATCTTTGGGTTATTCATAACATTACTATACCTTCCCTATTCATTGCGGGTTGGTTATTTGTCGATGCGGGTTTAGCTTATGGCGTGTTTGGAAGTCCTAGGCCAAGCAGTATTTCACGGAAGCCGACAAGAATTCCGTTAATAACCGACCATTTTGATTCTTTAGAACAACTTCGATGAATTTAGTAGATCCTTTTAGGAGGCCCTCAATGACCATAGATCGAACCTATCCTATTTTTACGGTCGATGGCTGGCTATTCACGGACTAGGTGTACCTCTTGTTTTTTCTTGGGATCAATATCAGCAATGCAGTTCATCCAACGATAAAACAAATTCCAACTATATAACTATGACACAATCAAACCGAATGAACAAAATGTTGAATTGAATCGTGCCGGTCTATCTTTGGGGTTTATTACTCATTTTTGTACTTGCTGTTTTATTTTCCAATTACTTCTTCAATTATGAGAAAGAAAGAGACTAATAAAATTCTCTTATCCCATTTGGAAGGATACCATCCTTATAACTACCCATATTTGTTTTGTCTCTAGCATGACCAATTGATAAAATGTGGAGGAAAGTAGGGAAATGGCGATACTCTTGGAAGAATTCCTCTTTGGGTGATAGAGTCTTTGTTGTGGTATTCTGTGATTGGTTTAGTAGGTGTTTTCTTTTATGGTTCATAATCGGATTGGGTTCATCTCTATAGTAATAGTAATCGGAGGGACAGATTGTAAACATGAAAAAGTAGGAGCTTAGCGGGTCCTTACCCCCCTTTATCGATTAGGCGGAAAGGACCCGGAATTTTACTCTTATAGCGAATTGAATCTATTCGATTCACTCTTATGAAGCAACAAGAAAAAGAGATCCTTTGGAGGATTCAATATCTTATTCCACGAAGGAAGTATCACGAAAATCCTTGATTTAGTTTGAGTAATAAACTAATAAAACCTTAATCAAAACTATTCAACTAGCCTAAAAAAAAAAAACCTTCAATGGAAGAGTTTACTTTTTTTGCAAAATTTCTGTAAATTTGAAGTTGAACTTAATTAAACAAGCCAAGCAATTTGCTCACAATCACAAGAAATTTTTCCCCCGCCATATTTTCTTCCCCTCTGTTTGTCCACTACCTCGGCTAAACCTAAGCAAAAGAAAAAGAGGTCAAGAGGCAGACCGAATAAAGAAGAAATAGTAATCTTTGGCGAATTAGGAAGAAAAAGGATTCTTATTTTGATACAAGAAGAATCGGCACAAGAAAAAGCCTTTTCTTGTGCGAATAAACGATAAGAGACTGCAATCCCTCGAAAGGAAGAAATTTTAATTTTATTCTTCTCGCCTTTGCCTTGGATTACATAGCTTGGGATGGTTATGCAACAGTAATCACCCCGGTTATGTTAATTAACCTCTCGTTGATTCGAACCCGTTCTAAAACAAAAACCAAAACTAAAACAAACGATAAAAAGTTTGGAAAACAAATTCTAAAATGTTCGGGGGTTGACTAAAATAGCTAACCTAATATTGGTGGGGTGCACTAATTTTTATAAAATGCTCTGGCATTTTAAATAAACTAAAAACAGAGAAAGAAAAATAATAAAAGAAAAACAAAATAAAACCGAGGGGGGGAAAACCCCCTGGCCCAGCCAGCCCTCCCCCTCCCCACTTGCCCCCCCCCCTCTGGCCCGTTCCCCTTTCCCCCCCTGGGCCGGCCCATCGGCCCAGCGGCCCCGCCCCATAACCCCCTCCCCACCCCGCGGCAACCCTAGCCGCAAACCCTTCCCCCCGCGCCCGCCCCCCTCTCCCTCGCCCGATTGGATCGGGCGTGGCTCGACCGAGCCACCCCCCGCGCCCACCTCGTCGCCATGGCCCCCGCCGCCCATTGACCCCCCCCTCCTCCTCCTCGCCACGCCAGGCGCCTCCTCCTTCCTCCGTCGCCCCGAGCCCGGCGACCCGCCCTGTGATCGAGCTCGGCCCGCCCTCCCGTCGCCCGGCGCGTGCTCCTCCGATCACTTCCCGCGGACATCCCGCCCTCCAAAAGCCCGCCGCCTAGACCTGCGGCGCTCGGTGGCTGCCTCCGACCCGGTTCCCCTCTCTCCCCCCCCCCCGTCGGCAGCTCCGGCCACAGCGCCCGCCCGACCCCGGCTCCCCTCTCCTCTCCCGGTCGGGCCGTGGCCCGTCGCCCGGCCCGTCGCCGGCTCGGCCGCCCGTGGCCTAGCGCCCGATTCCCCCGTTCCCTCTCCTTCCCCCCTGCCGGATCGGCGTTCGAGGCCCCGACCGCCCGGCCCCGCATGGCCTCGCCCCCTCCCGAACCCCTCCGTCGGCGGCGCCCGTCGCCAGCGGGCGTATGCGTCATTGGCGCCTTTCCCCCGTCGACCACCGAACCCCGGGCCCTTCCGGCATCTCGGCGCCCTCACCCCCGACCAGGCCCCCACCCCTCCGTCGCCTCCGGTGCCCTTTCGCCCGCCGGCGGTCGCGCCGTGGCCTCGGCAGCGCCCGGCACCCGTGGCCTCGGGCGCCCCGACCGCCCCTGGATCGAGCCCGAACGGGCATCGCCCGCTACCCGCATGCCCGATTGGCCTTGGGCCACTGACAGGGGGCCCCACCCCCCAAAAATGAACGTTTTTATTAAAACAGGATAAAAACAAAATGAAAATGAATAAAAATTAATTAACTAACTAATTAATTAATTAATTAATTGAGTAATTAATTAAACTAATTAATTCTGAATTAATTAACCCTAATCATTAATTAACTTAATTAAGTAATGTTAATTAAATCTGATTAGGTTAATTAGTCATTAGTGAATGACATGCGGGACCCACACATCGGGGTTGACTCAGTCAACCCTGTTGTTGATAAGCGTCGGCATGATATCATCTTGATGTCATAAATGCATTTTCGAAATTAATTAAATAATTAATTAAATATAATCTTTTAAAAATCATATCTTTTAATCCGTAATCCGGATTAAAATAATTTCAACATGAAAGTTGCTCGAGCAGCGAGGCGAATCCGGATCGCAGATCCGTTCGTCCACCACACAACCTAACCTATCGAGACCTGCAAACTTTCCTCTCCGGTTCATCATCGTGGGCGTCGGGCAAGGAAAACTTCCGGATGTTTTCCCCTATCCGATACCCCTCTTACCACGTTAGAACACGCCTAGCATCGCTTCTTGGCATGTCATGCATCGATATGCATCTGTTTACTTTGTATTCATTGTTTCTTCCCCTCTTCTCTCCGGTAGACTACTGAGACAAGCAGCTGCGGTGGCGGTTCGACTACGGTGTTGGTGACCCTCTCTCTTGCGGAGCAACCAGGCAAGCCCCCCCTTGATCACGGATATAGCCTACTCTTATCTACTGCTTGCATTAGAGTAGCATAGCATATTCTTGTTTTGGATACTCCTATCTTTCTTGCATGCTTTGTCCTTGTAACCCATTGTTACCTTACGCAATCCTATATGCTTAGTATAGGATGCTAGTACTTTCATCTGTGGCCCTACTTTCTTGTCCGTCTGCCGTGCTATACTATCGGGCCGTGATCACTCGGGAGTTGATCACGGGTATATACTATATACTTATACATGATACATGTGGAGACTAAAGTCGGGTTGGTGATGGAGCACCATGAGTGGATCTTTGGGCGGCGGCGGGGGCAGGTTGAGACCGCCTAGGAGAGGTGGGCTGGCCTGTTCGGCGTTCGCGGTTATAACTGCAACGAGGTCTTGGTATTTGATCTGGGTTGGCTCTGAGCTTATCGCACTAACCATCTCTGGGGAGTAGTTATGGGTATCCGGCGTCGTGGTATCGGCGAAATACTTGAGGCGTCGGACGGCGGGTAGCGCCGGATTGGTTGGAGCGCTGATGGGCTAGAGTGCGCTTCGGCAGCGTCGCATAGCGTGCGAGTGTGCTTTCAGGCGATGGGCCCGGACCCTGCGGCGCTTAGGTTTAGACCGGCGTGTTGGCCTCTCTGTTGTGCCTAGGTGGGGCTGCGGCGTGTTGATCTTCTGCGGCGGGCATGACCCGGAAAGTTTGTCGGCCAAATGGGATCAAGCGTCTTTGGGTAAGATGGTGCACCCTGCAGTGAGTTAATCTATTCGGATAGCCGTGATCTTGAGTAACGGGCGACTTGGGTTGTACCTTGAGCTTATGACAACTAGAACCGGATACTTGATAAAACACACCCTTCCAAGTGCGGATACAACGGTGGTCGCTCTCGCTCGGGGTTATGGCGAGGATTGCGGGTAGGATTATTGCTATATGATGTTACTCGGAGGACTGCGGTTTGTCCCCTCCTACATGTTGTAAGGCAGGTGTCGAGCGTAGTCTTCGTTAAGACTAACTATCCCCTCTTATTACGGCATTCTGCGATTCAGTCCTTGATATGGCCTTTACATATATCCATGCATATGTAGTGTAGCTCCTTGCTTGCGAGTACTTTGGATGAGTACTCACGGTTGCCTTGTTCCCCTTTTCCCCTATCTCTACTCGATTGCTGCAATCGGGCGATGGAGCCAGGGGCGAGGCGCCGCCGCCTATGGCGACTACTACTCGGGCGCCTACTACTACGTGCAGCCGGCGGCGGCGACCGGGAGTGACCTAGGAGGATCGAGGCGGGAGGCTGCTCCTCTTCGATCTGTATCGGTTTGTGCTAGCCATCTTATGGCACCTTGTTTAACTTATATACGTACTCGGATATTGTTGCTTCCGCTGACTTCGTCTATGATCGAGCACTTGTATTCGAGCCCTCGAGGCCCTGGCTTGTATTATGATGCTTGTATGACTTATTTTATTTGTAGAGTTGTGTTGTGATATCTTCCGTGAGTCCTTGATCTTGATCGTACACATTTGCGTGCATGATTAGTGTCTGATTGAATCGGCGTTACAAGATTAATGTCGAGCCCATTGCTGTAGAATCCCCTTCCACTCCTTGGCGAAGTCGAGTCTAGACATTGCAAAACTTTTACTAACTTGGCTGTGTGCCTTACGGGCCCACGTCGCCATCGGGTGGTATTAGGATCTTTTACTCCTCGACCTTTACTCGGGACTCTGGACTCTCTTCTACTCGGGTTAAGCGATTTTACTAACTATCACTAGGATCCGTGACCGCATTCACCCGAAGATGGATATAGCCTTAGTTGTTTTTGGAATTGTATTTGAACAATTTCCACCTTTGTCATTTGACTCCTTTGAAGCGTCTTTGTTTCGGATGGAACCCACGAGGCAGGTCGTGCGTCACGGCGGCCATTGGTGCCTCGGGATCACTGCGGTGCTAGCGAGATGATGACCTATCTGGGTTATCGCTGGCACCTGAGTACACCGTCTATGAGGAGTACGGGACTACAACCGAGGAAGCGATCTTGCGCCATCGTCCACCTCTACTCTCGGGAATGCAGGTCCACTCTTGTCTTTGCACACGCACATAGTGTTGGAGTGACTATCGATATGGCAGTCCACGATGCTGCTTATGCTGCTCGACCGTCTTCGTGCAGAGTATCGAGTTGGACACCTCCCCTTGAGGCACATTGCTATCACGTCGATGTTGGTGAGGAGGTTACTACTGCTGCCTACACCTTTGTCACGAAGAGCCCTTCCACCATCGAACTTTGTTACGCATCGCGATGGGCTGGATCGAGCTAACCGGGCTCTTCGCCATGAGTTGTACATCACCCATCGGCACCTCTACCGTGCTCGGCGCTGATGCACACCTTTGTCCGTTCGGAGAGCTGCGCGTTCTGCGATCTACCCGCCCGGGACCGTGATGCCCGGGGTGTTGGTTGGCGGGCGTGGGAGGCTACTCTCCCGCGCTTGGCCCTTTTACGCCACACGGGCGTCGGATTCAGCACGAGTATCCGGCCCCAGTCAGCAGCGTGGAGGAATATCCTTTGCCGCACTATCGACTTCGGGCTCTGACTACCTCCAGCGATGCAGCGTGGGACTGATGTAAACTTGCTTGTTAGTATTTGATGTATTCGCCGCGAGCACATGTGCACGCCTATGATGTAGTAGTCTATGTCTTTGGACTCTATGTATCGAACTCTATGCATGATTCCTTTTGTAAGATATACCAACTACTATGTAGTTCCCATCATGCTACTTTCATTATGCATGTTTCATCATGAATGATTCTGTCTCTTGCTTAATTTCTCAAATCTTTGAACTACCCTGTTATATAATAGCAGGATGGTTAGGAAACCAGTGCGTGTCGTGGTGCCAACTTCCCACCACCGCTTTGAGTACATGGCTGGTATGATCCAACAGCTCGAGATGAATCGCCAGTTCATGGAGAACATGATGGCTCAGTTCCTCGCCGAATATGCACGGCACCCAAGCGGGACAACTCTGCGAGTTTCATCGCTGAACCCGGCGTGTACCGCAGCTCAACTCAGCCCTTTGGATGCTTGATGGCGGCTCCGTGACATCACCTATGAGATGGAGTCTGCTGATGTAGCCCACCGGCTATGTCACTTTGCTTCCTTCTTCTGAAGGACCATGAGCTCAATGGTGGGACAGCCACGGCGTACTCTGCCGGTTGGAACACTCATCACTGGCGGACTTCGGGCTGCCTTCGTGCCGCTTCATCCCTCAAGGGGTCATGGACGGAAGAAGCGTGAGTTCATAACCTCACCCAAGGAAACAAGACTGTTGAAGCCTATCGGAGAGTTCTGGACTTGTCTCGCTATCTTTGAAGAGGACATTGCGGCGATGCCGCTTGAGCGGAGAAGTTCGTGGCGGTCTTCAAGGCGACATCAAGCTCGCACTCCTAGTGCCGCGACTTTGCTGATTCGCCACCTTGGTGAACAAAGCTATCAATGTCGAAACTAGTGCGAGGAATACGAGCTCTATGAGCGCAACCGTGACACGGGCTCATCTTGAGCCCGTCCTCGCGAGCGCAAGATATGGATTCCCAACAGCATGTACCGGCCGAATGCACTGCTTCAAAAGCGAACTATGCTACACCTCGTGCGCCTACAACTAAGCAGCGAAGCTTCCAGCTCCACCACCCCAAGCTCTGTTCCCACCCAATAATGGCTTATGCTTGGTGCGGACAGCGAGGGCACCGTGCTAGAGAATGCAACGAGAACGAGAATCAGCTGGCCCTTCCGGCGGTGGCGTGGAAACAACGAACCAACAACAACGGCAAGTCTTATGGGCAAGCTCGGGCCAACCACGTTGATCGAGCGAAGCTCATGACCAGCACTGCTCTTGTGATGGGTACACTCCTCGTAAATTCAGTACACGCATCTGTTTTATTGATTCGGGAGCATCGCATTCATTCATGTCGAAGACTTTGCATACAAACACGGCGTTAAGTGTGAAGAGATGAACTCTTGGTGATGGTAAAAACCCCATTGGGACAATGTCAAACCTCCATGGTTGGCGTCGGCGTCCCGTGGAAATCGAAGGGCTGGAATTCTATGCCTCCCCATTATCCACGAAGGCGTCTAACATCGACCTCATTTTGGGGATGGATTGGTTGAAAGCGCATATGGCGTCAATCGTTTGCGCCACTAAGACCGTCCATCTGCTACACCCTACGATGAAATAGTAGCTACAATGCTAAATGCGGTTCAAGATGCGAGGCAAGGCTCTATGCATTGAATGCATTGAGCGCCGCACCCTCGAGGAATTGAAAACATTCCGTCGTTTGCGATTTCCAAGGCGTCTTTCTGAAGAACTTCGAGATTCCCCACTGCTAGAAGCTGTCGAGTTAGTCATCGACTTGAAACAGGCACCACTCCTATAATAGCGTCCCTACAAGATGCCGCCGCGCGAACTCCTTGAGCTAAAGGAGAAATCGACAAATCTCTTCAAAGTGGCTTCATTAGCCCAAGCTGCTCTCCTTGGGAGCACCTTCTCTCTTTGTCAAGAAGAAGGATGGGACAAACCGATTGGTCCAAGACTACCGTCCTATAAATCAAGCTACCATTCGAACAAGTATCCTCTTCCTCGGATCAATGATCTTTATGATCAATTGGCTGGTTCGTCGGTGTTCTCGAAGCTTCGACTTGAGGTTGGGTTACCACCAGATCCGTGTTCGTGAGGAGGATATCCCCAAGACCGCTTTGTGACTCGTTATGGTTCTTACGAGTACACCGTCATGTCCTTCGGCAACCAATGCTCCAGCCACCTTCTCTGCTTTGATGAACTATATATTCATGGATTACCTCGACAAGTTAAATGCGTGGTTTATCTGGATGATATCTGATCTATTCAAGAATGAAGAAGAACATCTGAACATCTTCGTCTTGTCTTTGGAAAAGCTACGAGAGCATCAACTCTATGCCAAGTTCTCCAAGTGTGAATTCTGGCTTCCGAAGTAACCTATCTTGGGCATGTCATTTCTAAGGATGGTATTGCCGTCAACCTGAAAGAGTTCAGGCGATTCTCGATTGGACTCCTCGAAGAGCGTTAAGCAAGTCGAAGTTTTCTCGGTCTACTTGACTATTGCCGTCGATTAAAGTGAGAACTTCTCCAAGATTGCCGGGCCTTTGACTAACTTTGTTGCATAAAGGTGTCAAGTTCAATGGACGAGATAAGTGTCGGGAAAGTTTCCGGGCACTCAAAGACAAGTTGACTTCTGCCCGATGCTAGCTCCTCGATACTAAGAAGGACTTACGTTATTTCTTGTGGCGCTTCTCGTCAAAAGTTGGCGGTGTCCTAATGCAAGGCGCAAAGTAGTTGCTTATGCCTCTCGGCGAGTTCGCCCTCACGAGGAGAACTACCCAGTTCATGACCTCGAACTTCTGCCGTCATTCATGCGCTAAGCGATGGCGACATTACCTTCTCGGTGTCGTTGCGAGATCTTCTTGACCACCAAAGTCTGAAGTGTCTGTTTACTCAGCCAGACCTGAACCTCCGTCGGCGAGATGGATGGAGCTGTTGCGAGACTTTGATTTGGGTATTTCCTATCGCCGGGCAAGGCTAATGTAATGGCTGATGCCTTGAGCCGCAAGTCTTCTGCAACCACCTTGAGTTCACCAAGTTCAGCCCCACTTGTTGAAGAATTCAGAAAGCTGAACCTCCATATTGTTCCTCCGGGTTTTTCGCTCCCCTCCTCCGGAGTTCAAAGATGAATCTCCGTGTTGTTCCCCGGGGTTCCCTCTATACCGGCTGTTGAACTCCGATCTCGTGGGCACCATAAAGACAATGCAGAGATTTGACTCTGAAGTCTACAAGCTTAAACATGACATCGGAAAAATCCCTCATCCTTCACTATTGCGATGATGGCGCCTTGTACTTCAAAGGCCGCCTAGTTGTGCCGTGTAAGAAGGAAAATCTGAATATGACTCGGAAGGTTATGCAAGAAGCTCATGATCGCCTCTATGCATCCATCTGGCGGTACAAAGATGTATCAAGACATTAAATCGGAGATTACGGTGGTCTAATATGAAGCGGGACATTGCTCGCTATGTTTACGAGTGTGGCGTTTGCCGTCGTATCAAAGCGAGAACATCAAAGGCCTCTTTGGAACTCTGCAGCCTATCTCTATTCGGAATGGAAATGGGACCATGTTGAAATGGACTTCGTCCTTTGGATTTCCCAAATCGCGAGAAAGGTAATGATGCTATTCTTGTCGTCATTGACCGGCTTTCTAAAGTTGCACATTTTACGGCGGTCGAAAAGCGATCCTTGCTAGCCAGCTTGCAACCCTCTATATGTCGAATTGTTTCACTTCACGGTATTCCTTTGGTTGTCGATTCGGACCGTGGCAGCTTATTCACTTCAAGATTACGGGCAAGTTTTCAAGAAGCTATGGGGACTCATTTATCTTTCGATCTGCGTTTCATCCATGATCTCAAGGGCAAGTTGAGCGTGTCACCAAATTCTCGAAGACATGCTTGAGCTTGTGTCGTCTCATTGGCAAGAAATGGGAGGAATCTCTCCCGTATCTGAGTTCTCTTATAATAACAGCTATCAAGCTAGTCGAAGATGGCCCCCTTGAAGTGTTATATGGGCGAAAGTGCGAACCCCTCTGAACTGGTGAGAAGCGGGGCGTCCACTCTTGGTCCGGATATTATCCAACATGCGAAGAACAAGTCCGCATTATTCGCGAGAATCTCAAGACTGCTCGATCGCGTCAAAAAGTAATTATGACCGTCATCACAAAGACATGGTCTACCAACTTTGGCGAAAAGGCCTATCTTCGCGTTACACCAATGAAGGTGCTCACCGCCGGGATCAAGGGCAAGCTAGCTCCTCGCTATATTGGCCCTTTCACTATACGGAAAGGCGTGGAAAAGTGGCCTATCAGCTGGAGCTTCCGTCGAACCTTTCTCGGGTTCACGATGTGTTCCGTGTCCCAACTCCGGCGCTGCTTCAAGGACCCAATCCGGCGGTGGACCATGAAGTGCTTTCGAATTACAACAGGACCTCTCCTATAAAGAGCATCCGGTCCGTATTCTCGACCAAGCTGAGCGCGCGCTGCGTCGGAAAGCGATCAAGTTCCTCAAAGTCCGATGGTGAATCACTCTGAAGATGAAGCCACACAGGAGCGAGGATCGTCTCGAGATGAATATCCGCACTCTTTCCTTCTACCTCCTAAATCTCGGGGCGAGATTTCTTGTAATGGAGAGATTTATGCGCCGGATGGTTATGCAGCAGATAATCACCCGGTTATGTTAATTAACCTCTCGTTGATTGAACCGTTCTAAAACAAAACCAAAACTAAAACAAGCGATAAAAGTTTGAAAACAAATTCTAAAATGTTAGGGGTTGACTAAAATAGCTAACCTAATATTGGTGGGGTGCACTAATTTTTATAAAATGCTCTGGCATTTTAAATAAACTAAAAACAGAGAAAGAAAAATAGTAAAAGAAAAACAAAATAAAACTGAGGGGGGGAAAACCCCCTGGCCCAGCCAGCCCTACCCCCCACTTGCCCCCCCCTACGGCTGTTCCCCTTTCCCACTGGGCGGCCCATCGGCCATTGACCCCTGACATAACCCCCTCCCACCCAGCGGCAACCCTAGCCGCAACCCTCCTCCCGCGCCCCCTCGCCCCCTCTCCCTCGCCCGTGGATCGGGCGAAGGCTCCGACCGAGCCACCCCCGCGCGCCCACCTCGTGCCCGGCCCCGCCGCCCATGACCCCAGACCCCCCTCCTCCTCCTCGCCACCGCCGGCCTCCCTCCTTCCCTCCGTCACCCCGAGCCCGGCGACCGCCCGCCTTGGTCAGGCTCGGCCCGCCCTCCCGTCGCCGGCGCGTGCTCCTCCGACCACTTCCCGCCGGACATCCCGCCCTCCACCAGCCCGCCGCCCTAGACCTGCGGCCTCGGTGGCTCTGCTCCGACCCCGGTTCCCCTCTCTCCCCCCCCCCCGTCGGCAGCGACTCCGGCCCCGCCGCCCCCCCCCCGGCTCCCTCTCCTCTCCCGATCGGCGCGTAGCCCGTCGCCGGTCCGTCGCCGGCTCGGCCGCCCATGACATGGCGCTTGATCCCCGTTCCCTCTCCTTCCCCCTCGCCGGATCGGCGTTCGAGCCCGCCGCCCGGCCACCGCAGCCCTCGCCCCCTCCCGAACCCCTCCGTCGGCAGCGCCCGTCGCCCTTGAGGCATGCTCGTCGCGGCGCCTTTCCCCGTCGACCCGAACCCCGGGCCCTTCCGGCATCTCCGGCGCCCATTAGCGCCCTCACCCCCGACAACCCCCACCCCCTCCGTCGCCTCGGCGCCGCTCGCCGCCGACGGTCGCGCCGTGGCCTCGACGCGCCCGGCCCCGTGGCCTCAGGCGCCCGACCGCCCTGGATCGAGCGAGCAGGCATCGCCCGCTACCGCATGCCCGATTGGCCTTGGGCCGCTGCGAGGGGCCCACCCCCAAAATGAGCGTTTTTATTAAAGCAGGATAAAAACAAAATGAAAATGAATAAAAATTAATTAACTAACTAATTAATTAATTAATTAATTGAGTAATTAATTAAACTAATTAATTGTGAATTAATTAACCCTAATCATTAATTAACTTAATTAAGTAATGTTAATTAAATCTGATTAGGTTAATTAGTCATTAGTGAATGACATGCGGGACCCACTGTCGGGGTTGACTCGATCAACCACTGTTGTTGATAACGTCGGCATGACATCATCTTGATGTCATAAATGCATTTTCGAAATTAATTAAATAATTAATGAAATATAATCTTTTAAAAATCATATATTTTAATCCGTAATCCGGATTAAAATAATTTCAACATGAAAGTTGCTCGAGCGGCGAGGCGAATCCGGATCGCGATCCGTTCGTCCACCACAACCCTAACCTATCGAACCTGCAAACTTTCCTCTCGGTTCATCACGTGGGCGTCCGGGCAGGAAAACTTCGGATGTTTTCCCCCTATCCGATACCCCTCTTACCACGTTAGAACACGCCTAGCATCGCTTCTTGGCATGTCATGCATCGATATGCATCTGTTTACTTTGTATTCATTGTTTCTTCCCCTCTTCTCTCCGGTAGACTCTGAGACCGGCCAGCTGCGGTGGCGGTTCGACTACGGTGTTGGCGACCCTCTCTCTTGCGGAGCAACCAGGCAAGCCCCCCCCCCTTGATCACGGATATAGCCTACTCTTATCTACCTTGCTTGCATTAGAGTAGCATAGCATATTCTTGTTTCGGATACTCCTATCTTGCTGCATAGCTTTGTCCTTGTAACCACATTGTTACCTTACCTGCAATCCTATATGCTTAGTATAGGATGCTAGTACTTTCATCTGTGGCCCTACTTTCTTGTCCGTCTGCCATGCTATACTATCGGGCCGTGATCACTCGGGAGTTGATCACGGGTATATACTATATACTTATACATGATACATGTGGAGACTAAAAGTCGGGTGGTGATGGAGCACCCATGAGTGGATCTTTGGCGGAGGCGGCGGGGCAGGTTGAGACCGCCTAGGAGAGGTGGGCCTGGCCTGTTGGCGTTCAGCGGTTACTTAACTGCAACAACGAGGTCTTGGTATTTGATCTGGGTTGGCTCTGAGCTTATCGCACTAACCATCTCTGGGGGAGTAGTTATGGGTATCCGGCGTCGTGGTATCGGCGAAATACCAGGCGTCGGCTGACGAGGCGGCCTTGGCGGATTAATTTGGAACACGATGGGCTAGGTGCGCTTCCGGCGCGTCACATAGCGTCTGCGAGTGTGGTCGAGGCGATGGGCCCGGACCCTGCGGCGCAAGTTTGAACCGGCGTGTTGGCCTCTCTGTTGTGCCTAGGTGGGGCTGCGGCGTGTTGATCTTCTGCGGCGGGCATGACCGAGAAAGTGTGTCCGGCCAAATGGGATCAAGCGTCTTTGGGTAAGATGGTGCACCCTGCGGTGATTAATCTATTCGGATAGCCGTGATCTTGATAACAGGGCGACTTGGAGTTGTACCTTGAGCTTATGACAACTAGAACCGGATACTTGATAAAACACACCCTTCCAAGTGCGGATACAACGGTGGTCGCTCTCGCTCGGGGTTATGAGAAGGGATTGCGGGTAGGATTATTGCTATATGATGTTACTCGGAGGACTGCGGTTTGTCCCCTCCTACATTGTAAGGCAGGTGTCGAGCGTAGTCTTCATTAAGACTAGCTATCCCCTCTTATTACGGCATTCATGATTCAGTCCTTGATATGGCCTTTACATATATCCATGCATATGTAGTGTAGCTCCTTGCTTGCAGTACTTTGGATGAGTACTCACGGTTGCCTTGTTCTCCCTTTTCCCCTATCTCTACTCGATTGCTGCAATCGAGACGATGGAGCCGGGGGCGAGGCGCGCCGCCTATGGCGACTACTACTCGGGCGCCTACTACTACGTGCAGCCGGCGGCGACCGGGGAGTGACCTAGGAGGATCGAGGCGGGAGGCCTGCTCCTCTTCGTCTGTATCGGTTTGTGCTAGCCATCTTATGGCACCTTGTTTTAACTTATATACGTACTCAGATATTGTTGCTTCGCTGACTTCGTCTATGATCGAGCACTTGTATTCGAGCCCTCGAGGCCCTGGCTTGTATTATGATGCTTGTATGACTTATTTTATTTGTAGAGTTGTGTTGTGATATCTTCCGTGAGTCCTTGATCTTGATCGTACACATTTGCGTGCATGATTAGTGTCACGATTGAATCGGCGTTCTGATTCTCTTCTTTTGCATGGGATATAAATAAGAATTCCGGACATCTCATAAACAAAAAGTAGTCTAAACAAAAAAGGATTTCCAAAATAGATCATAGATAATTCTAGCAATTGCCAATAAATCGAGGCTTTTACCAACTTGATGGTAAGAAATCCGGGACCTAGAAATTCATTTAGTACAATTGAACCTTTTCAAACTGTTTCTTTTGAGAACCAAAAAACTTGTGCCAAAATAACGGATCTGAAGAAGAACAAAGGCCTTGGACACGTAATGGATCTGAAGCCACGATTTCTGCGTCCCCGACCAAAACCTCCCACATTAGGATTGCTTGTTAATGGTTGATCAAGCTTGATGGATTCCCCTACGAAACAAAAGTTACGGTCGGGAGGTATAATATCAATCACTTGGCGTCCATCGATGCATCAACTATGGATATTTCATACCCCCTTTTCTTTCACGTAGTATTTTCTTACTATACTGTTGGCGTAGCATTATAGGCTGTATTGTTACTCTTGCTACCATCGGGATAGATCTGTCCTCTTCCTCGGTTTCCCCTACATATATGGGATATTTTAAGAAATGAGCATCTTTCTTCGTAGCGAGGATCGAGGAAAGAATGGGAAGACAATTTCACTATATTTCTTACGGGAACAGGGCCTATCACAAGAATGTTTTTTTATCGGAACGATAACTCTGAAAACAAGATTTCCTATCTTTTATTTTAACTCACGGGAAATATGATCGGTAGCTAATTGAATCCCTCGGGCAAAATAAGAACAGCACCTACATTCAACCCTCCCTTTTTCCATTAGCAGAACTTGTTTCAATTGCATATCATAAAGAATTGAAGAACTGCTTCAAATCTGATGTCGGGAAGCACAGACTTGGGAACTTCAATATCGGCGGGCTTGCTAGCTAAATGGCAATTGGCACATACAATTCGTCCGATTGCTTCTCGTGGGTTTTCATAACCGCAGCGTGGGGCTGATGTAAGCTTGCTGTTAGTATTTGATGTATTACGCTTGGCGAGCACGTGCGCCTATGATGTAGTAGTCTATGTCTTTGGACTCTATGTATCGAACTCTATGCATGATTCCTTTTGTAAGATATGCCAACTACTATGTAGTTCCCATCATGCTACTTTCATTATGCATGTTTCATCATGAATGATTCCTGTCTCTTGCTTAATTTCTCAAATCTTTGAACTACCTGTTATATAATAGCGAGGATGGTTAGGCCAGGACAGAAGTCGTGGTCGTGGTGCCAACTTCCCACCACCTTTGAGTACATGGCTGGTATGATCCAACAGCTCGAGATGAATCGCGAGTTCATGGAGAACATGATGGCTCGATTCCTCGCCCAGAATATGCACCCGGCACCCAAAGCGGGACAACTCTGCGAGATTTCATACGCTGAACCCGGCGTGTACGCAGCTCAACTCAGCCCTTTGGATCTTTGATGGTGGCTCCGTGACATCACCTATGAGATGGAGTGCTGCTGATGCCTACCTGCCGGCTATGTCACTTTGCTTCCTTCTTCTGAAGGACCCATGACTCAATGGTGGGACAGCCACCGGCGTACTCTGCCCGGTTGGAACACTCATCACTGGCGAGACTTCGAGGCTGCCTTCGTGCCCTTCATCCCTCAAGGGTCATGGACGGAAGAAGCGTGAGTTCCATAACCTCACCCAAGGCAACAAGATTTGTTGAAGCCTATCGGCGAGTTCTTGGACTTGTCTCGCTATCTTTGAAGAGGACATTCTTGCCGATGCCTTGAGCGAGGAGAAGTTCGTGGCGGTCTTCAAGTGACATCAAGCTTCGCACTTCTAGTGCCGACTTTGCTGATTTAGCCACCTTGGTGAACAAAGCTATCAATGTCGAAACTGAATGCTGAGGAATACGAGCTCTAACGGTATAGCAAGTGACACGGGCTCATCTTGAGCCCGTCCTCATGAAAGCAAGATATGGATTCCCAACAGCATGCCAGCCCGAATACTGCTTCAAAGCAGAACTATGCTACACTCGTGCGCCTACAACTAAGCAGCGGCTTCAGCTCCACCACCCAAGCTCTGTTCCCACCAATAATGGCTTATGCTTGGTGCGGACAGCGAGGCTGCGTGCTAGAAATGCAACGAACCGAAATCAGCGGCCCTTCGGCATTGGCCGTGGAAACAACCGAACCGCAACAACGGCAAGTCTTATGGGCAAGCTCGGGCCAACCACGTTGATCGAGCGAAGCTCAAGACCAGCACTCTTTGTGATGGGTACACTCCTCGTAAATTCAGTACCGCATCTGTTTTATTCGATTCGGGAGCATCGCATTCATTTCATGTGCGAAGACTTTGCATACAAGCACGACGTTAAGTGTGAAGAGATGAACTCTTGGTGGTGGTAAAAACCCCATTGGGACCAATGTCAAACCTCCATGGTTGGCGTCGGCGTCCCATTAAATCGAAGGGCTGAATTCTATGCCTCCCCATTATCTGAAGGCGTCTGTATCGACCTCATTTTGGGATGGATTGGTTGAAAGCGCATCTGGCGTCAATCGTTTGCGCCACTAAGACCGTCCATCTGCTACACCCTCCGATGAAATAATAGCTACAATGCTAAATGCGGTTCAAGATGCGAGGCAAGGCTCTATGCATTGAATGCATTGAGCGCCGCACCCTCGAGGAATTGAAAACATTCACGTCGTTGCGATTTCCAAGGCGTCTTTCACGAAGAACTTCGAGGATTCCCCACGCTAGAGCTGTCGAATTCGTCATCGACTTGAAACAGGCACCACTCCTATAGCCAAGCGTCCCTACAAGATGCGCCGCGCGAACTCCTTGAGCTAAAGGAGAAATCGACAAATCTCTTCAAAGCGGCTTCATTACGCCCAAGTTGCTCTCCTTGGGAGCACCTTCTCTCTTTGTCAAGAAGAAGGATGGGACAAACCGATTGGTCCAAGACTACCGTCCTATAAATCAAGCTACCATTGAGAATAAGTATCCTCTTCCTCGGATCAATGATCTTTATGATCAATTGGCTGGTTCGTCGGTGTTCTCGAAGCTTCGACTTGAGGTTGGGTTACCACCAGATCCGTGTTCGTGAGGAGGATATCCCCAAGACCGCTTTGTGACTCGTTATGGTTCTTACGAGTACACCGTCATCTTCCTTGACAACCAATGCTCCGACCACCTTCTCTGCTTTGATGAACTATATATTCATGGATTACCTCGACAAGTTAAGTAAGTGGTTTTATCTGGATGATATCTGATCTATTCAAGAATGAAGAAGAACATCTTGAACATCTTAGTCTTGTCTTTGGAAAAGCTACGAGAGCATCAACTCTATGCCAAGTTCTCCAAGTGTGAATTACGGCTTCCGAAGTAACCTATCTTGGGCATGTCATTTCTAAGGATGGTATTGCCGTCAACCACGAAAGAGTTCGAGGCTATTCTCGATTGGACTCCTCCGAAGAAGCGTTAAGCAAGTCGAGAAGTTTTCTCGGTCTACTTGACTATTGCCGTCGATTAAATGAGAACTTCTCCAAGATTGCCGGCCTCGACTAACTTTGTTGCATAAAGGCGTCAAGTTCAATGGGCGAGATAAGTGTCGGGGAAAGTTTCCGAGGCACTCAAAGACAAGTTGACTTCTGCCCGATGCTAGCTCCTCCGATACTAAGAAGGACTTACGTTATTTCTTGTGGCGCTTCTAAGTCAAGAGTTAAGCGGTGTCCTAATGCAAGAAGCGCAAAGTAGTTGCTTATGCCTCTCGACGATTCGCCCTCACGAGGAGAACTACCCAGTTCATGACCTCGAACTTGCTGCCCGTCATTCATGCGCTAAAGCGTTGGCGACATTACCTTCTCGGTGTCGTTGCGAGATCTTCTTGACCACCAAAGTCTGAAGTATCATTTACTCAGCCAGACCTGAACCTCCGTCGGAGAGATGGATGGAGGCGTTGCGGAACTTTGATTTGGGTATTTCCTATCGCGCGAGCAAGGCTAATGTAATGGCTGATGCCTTGAGCCGCAAAATCTTCTGCAACCACCTTGAGTTCACCAAGTTCAGCCCCACTTGTTGAAGAATTCAGAAAGCTGAACCTCCATATTGTTCCTCAAGATTGCACTCGCTCCCCTCCTCCGGAGTTCAAAAGATGAATCTCCGTGTTGTTCCCCGAGGGTTCCCTCTATACCCTGGCTGTTGAACTCTCGATCTCGTGGGCACCATAAAGACAATGCAGGGATTTGACTCACGAAGTCTACAAGCTTAAACATGACATCCGGAAAATCCCTCATCCTTCACTATTCTGATGGGGCGCCTTGTACTTCAAAGGCCGCCTAGTTGTCTTGTGTAGAAGGAAAATCTGAATATGACTCGGAAGGTTATGCAAGAAGCTCATGATCGCCTCTATGCATCCATCACGGCGGTACAAAGATGTATCAAGACATTAAATCGAGAGATTACAGTGGTCTAATATGAAGCGGGGACATTGCTCGCTATGTTTACGAGTGTGGCGTTTGCCGTCGTATCAAAGCGAGAACATCAAAGGCCTGCTGGAACTCTGCAACCTATCTCTATTCGGAATGGAAATGGGACCATGTTGAAATGGACTTCGTCCTTTGGATTTCCCAAATCGCGAAAGGTAATGATGCTATTCTTGTCGTCATTGACCGGCTTTCTAAAGTTGCACATTTTGGCGGTCAAAAGCGATCCTGCTAGCCAGCTTGCAACGCTCTATATGTCGAGAATTGTTTCACTTCACGGTATTCCCTTTGGTTATCGATTCGGACCGTGGCAGCTTATTCACTTCAAGATTACGGGCAAGTTTTCAAGAAGCTATGGGGACTCATTTATCTTTCGATCTGCGTTTCATCCATGATCTCAAGGGCAAGTTGAGCGTGTCAACCAAATTCTCGAAGACATGCTTGAGCTTGTGTCGTCTCATTGGCAGAAATGGGAGAATCTCTCCCGTATCTTTGAGTTCTCTTATAATAACAGCTATCAAGCTAGTGCGAAGATGGCCCCCTTGAAGTGTTATATGGGCGAAAGTGCGAACCCCTACGAACTGGTGAAGCGGGGAGCGTCCACTCTTGGTCCGGATATTATCAACATGCGAAGAACAAGTCCGCATTATTAGCGAGAATCTCAAGACTGCTCGATCGCGTCAAAAGAGTAATTATGACCCGTCATCACAAAGACATGGTCTACCAACTGGCGAAAAGGCCTATCTTGGCGTTACACCAATGAAGGGGTGCTCACCGCTTCCGGGATCAAGGGCAAGCTAGCTCCTCGCTATATTGGCCCTTTCACTATTACGGAAAGGCGTGGAAAAGTGGCCTATCAGCTGGAGCTTCCGTCGAACCTTTCTCGGAGTTCACGATGTGTTCCGCGTGTCCCAACTCCGGCTATTTGCTTCAAGGACCCAATCCGGCGGTGGACCACGAAGTGCTCGAATTACAGCAGGACCTCTCCTATAAAGAGCATCCGGTCCGTATTCTCGACCAAGCTGACGCGCCGCACCGTCGGAAAGCGATCAAGTTCCTCAAAAGTCCGATGGTGAATCACTCACGAATGAAAGCCACACAGGAGCGAGGATCGTCTCTGAGATGAAGATATCCGCACTCTTTCCTTCTACCTCCTAAATCTCGGGCGAGATTTCTTGTAATGGAGGAGATTTGTAGCGCCGGGATGGTTATGCAGCGATAATCACCCGGTTATGTTAATTAACCTCTCGTTGATTCGAACCCGTTCTAAAACAAAACCAAAACTAAAACAAGCGATAAAAAGTTTGAAAACAAATTCTAAAATGTTGGGGGTTGACTAAAATAGCTAACCTAATATTGGTGGGGTGCACTAATTTTTATAAAATGCTCGGCATTTAAATAAACTAAAACAGAGAAAAAGAAAAATAATAAAGAAAAACAAAAAAAGCGGGGGAAAACCCCTGGCTGCCACCCTACCTCTCCCTTGCCCCCTCCCCTGTTCCCCTTTCCTTTCACTGGGCGGCCCATCGGCCCAGTGACCGAACATAACCCCCTCCCACCCAGCGGCAACCCTAGCATGAACCCTCCCACAGCCTCGCCCCTTCTCCCTCGCTTGGCGGATCGGGCGTGAAACTCCGACCGAGCCACCCCAGCCCAGCCACTTTCGTCGCCCGGCCCCCGCTCGCCCCACAGCGGCCCGAACCCCCCTCCTCCCCTCCTGCCACCCAGGCGCTCCCCCTCCTCCCTCCGTCACCCCAGAGCCCGGCGACCGCCGCATGTGATCGAGGCTCCGCCCGCCCTCCCGTCGCAGTGCGTGCTCCTCCGACCACTTCCCGCCGGACATCCCGCCCTCCACCGAGCCCGCCGCCCTAGACCTGCGGCGCTCGGTGGCTGCCTCTCCCGACCCCAGTTCCCTCTCTCCCCCTCCCCCGTCGGCAGCGGCTCAGCCACCGCGCGCCCAGGCTCCGGCTCCCTCTCCTCTCCCGTCGGCCGTAGCCGTCGCCGGTCCGTCGCGGCTCGGCCGCCCGCCAACCTTGCCCCGTCCCAGTTCCCCTCCTTCCCCCTGCGCCGGATCTGGCCGTTCGAGGCCCAGGCCGCCCGGCCACGCGCTGGCCCTCGCCCCCTCCCGAACCCCTCTCCGTCGTGACGCCCGTCGTCCTTGTGGGCCACTTGTCGTCCGGCGCCTTTCCCCGTCGACCCGAACCCCAGGCCCTTCCGGCATCTCGGCGCCCCCAGTTGCGCCCTCACCCCCGACCCAGCCCCACCCCCTCCGTCGCCTCCGTGCGCCGCTTTCGCCAGCCGGCGATGCGCCCGTGGCCTCGGCGCGCCTGGCCCGTGCCTCGGCGCCCGACACGCCACTGGATCGGCCCGAGCAGGCGCCCGCCACCCGCATGCCCGATTGGCCTTGGGCCCTTGGCGAGGCCCCACCCCCAAAATGAGCGTTTTTATTAAAGCGAGGATAAAAAACAAAATGAAAATGAATAAAATTAATTAACTAACTAATTAATTAATTAGTAATTGAGTAATTAATTAAACTAATTAATTGTGAATTAATTAACCCTAATCATTAATTAACTTAATTAAGTAATGTTAATTAAATCTGATTAGGTTAATTAGTCATTAGTGAATGACATGCGGGACCCACAGTCGAGGGTTGACTCGATCAACCCTGTGGTGATAACGTCGACGCATGACATCATCTTGATGTCATAAATGCATTTTCAAAAATTAATTAAATAATTAATGAAATATAATCTTTTAAAAATCATATATTTTAATCCGTAATCAGGTTAAAATAATTTCAACATGAAAGTTGCTCGAGCGGCGAGGCGAATCCGGATACGCGATCCGTTCGTCCACCACACAACCTAACCTCTCGAACACTGCAAACTTTCCTCTCGGTTCATCACATCGGCGGGCGTCCGGGCAGGGAAAACTTCGGATGTTTTCCCCCTATCCGTTACCCTCTTACCACGTTAGAACACGCCTAGCATCGCTTCTTGGCATGTCATGCATCGATATGCATCTGTTTACTTTGTATTCATTGTTTCTTCCCCTCTTCTCTCCGTTAGACTCTGAGGCCAAGCCAGCTGCGGTGGCGGTTCGACTACGGTGTTGGCGACCCTCTCTCTTGCGAGCAACCAAGCAAGCCCCCCCTTGATCACGGATATAGCCTACTCTTATCTACCTTTGCTTGCATTAGAGTAGCATAGCATATTCTTGTTTTGGATACTCCTATCTTCTGCATAGCTTTGTCCTTGTAACCACATTGTTACCTTACGCAATCCTATATGCTTAGTATAGGATGCTAGTACTTTCATCTGTGGCCCTACTTTCTTGTCCGTCACGCCATGCTATACTATCGGGCCGTGATCACTCGGGAGTTGATCACGGTATATACTATATCTCTTATACATGATACATGTGGAGACTAAAAGTCGGGTCGGTGATGGAGCACCAGAGTGGATCTTTGAGGCGGAGGCGGCAGGGCAGGTTGAGACCGCCTAGGAGAGAGGTGGGCTGACTGGCCTGTTACAGGCGGCGGATTACTTAACTGCAGCGAGGTCTTGGTATTTGATCACGGTTGGCTCTGAGCTTATACGCACTAACCATCTCTGTGGGAGTAGTTATGGGTATCCGGCGTCGTGGTATCGGCGAAATACCCGGGCGTCGGCTGCGGGCAGCCTTGCCCGGATTGGTGGAACACTGATGGGCTAGATGCGCTTCCGGCCCGCGTATAGCGTCTTGAGTGTAGCTTCGAGGCGATGGGCCGGACCCTGCGCGGCTAAGTTTGAACCGGCGTGTTGGCCTCTCTGTTGTGCCTAGGTGGGGCTGCGGCGTGTTGATCTTCTGCGGCGGGCATGACCGAGAAAGTGTGTCGGCCAAATGGGATCAAGCGTCTTTGGGTAAGATGGTGCACCCTGCGGAAGTTAATCTATTCGGATAGCCGTGATCTTGATAACATGGCGAGCTTGGAGTTGTACCTTGAGCTTATGACAACTAGAAGCGGATACTTGATAAAACACACCCTTCCAAGTGCGAGATACAACGGTGGTCGCTCTCGCTCGGGGTTATGAGAAGGGGATTGCGGGTAGGATTATTGCTATATGATGTTACTCGGGAGGACTGCGGTTTGTCCCCTCCTACATTGCAAGCGAGGTGTCGAGCGTAGTCTTCATTAAGACTAGCTATCCCCCTCTTATTACGGCATTCGCGATTCAGTCCACTGATATGGCCTTTACATATATCCATGCATATGTAGTAGCTCCTTGCTTGCGAGTACTTTGGATGAGTACTCACGGTTGCCTTGTTCTCCTTTTCCCCTATCTCTACTCGATTGCTGCAATCGGACGATGGAGCCAGGGCGACGCGCCGCCTATGGCGACTACTACTCCGGGCGCCTACTACTACGTGCAGCCCGGCGGCGACCAGAGGTGACCTAGGAGGATCGAGGCGGGAGGCACTGCTCCTCTTCGTCTTCGTATCCGGTTTGTGCTAGCCATCTTATGGCACCTTGTTTTAACTTATATGCGTACTTTCAGATATTGTTGCTTCCATGACTTCGTCTATGATCGAGCACTTGTATTCGAGCCCTCGAGGCCCTGGCTTGTATTATGATGCTTGTATGACTTATTTTATTTGTAGAGTTGTGTTGTGATATCTTCCGTTGAGTCCTTGATCTTGATCGTACACATTTGCGTGCATGATTAGTGTACGATTGAATCGGCGTTACTGATTCTCTTCTTTTGCATGGGATATAAATAAGGAATTCAGACATCTCATAAACAAAAAGTAGTCTAAACAAAAAAAGTTTCCAAAATAGATCATAGATAATTCTAGCAATTGCCAATAAATGAGGCTTTTACCAACTTGATGGTAAGAAATCCGGGACCTAGAAATTCATTTACGTACAATTGAACCTTTTCAAACTGTTTCTTTTTGAGAACCAAAACTTGTGCCAAAATAACGGATCTGAAGAAGAACAAAGGCCTTGGACACGTAATGGATCTGAAGCACGATTCTGCGTCCCTGACCAAAACCTCCCACATTAGGATTGCTTGTTAATGGTTGATCAAGCTTGATGGATTCCCCTCACGAAACAAGAAGTTCGGAATGGGGAGGTATAATATCAATCACTTGGCGTCCATCGATGCATCAACTATGGATATTTCATACCCCCCTTTTCTTTCGTAGTATTTTCTTACTATACTGATGACGTAGCATTATAGGCTGTATTGTTACTCTTGCTACCATCGGGATAGATCTATCCTCTTCCTCGGTTTCCCCTACATATATGGGATATTTTAAGAAATGAGCATCTTTCTTAAATAGCAGGATCGAGGGAAAGAATGGGAAAGACAATTTCACTATATTTCTTCACCGAGAGCAGGGCCTATCACAAGAATGTTTTTTATCGGACGATAACTTTCTGAAAAACAAGATTTCCTATCTTTTATTTTAACTCACGGGAAATATGATGGTAGGCGCTAATTGAATCCCTCGGGCAAAATAAGAACAGCACCTACATTCAACCCTCCCTTTTTCCATTAGCAGAACTTGTTTCAATTGCATATCATAAGGAATTGAAGAAGCGCTTCAAATCTGATGTCGGGAAGCCGACAGGGGAACTTCAATATCGGCGGGCTTGCTAGCTAAATGGCAATTGGCACATACAATTAAGTCCGGATTGCTTCTCGTGGGTTTTCATAACCCAGTAGCAAAAATGGGATATGCATTTGAAATAGATGTCAGAGGTTATTCATTATATCATGATCGTCAGAATCGATCGAGTTATCGTTCCTTTACCCAAGAAAAAGTATTTCTATTTTCCATGTCAATCGCAGATCAGAATTTCTACAATAAATTAGATAGGTAGCTAAGCTAATCTAGTTCCCTATACGAATCTGTTGTCATTCTACTACAACAGTTGTCTTTATAATGATGAATACCTTAAAGTAGGTATAAATAGAAAAATTTTGCTAAAATGGAAAAGGGCTTTCTTTCTAAAAAAGATGCTTGCTAATTTGATTAATATTAATATCGGAGATCAAATGAATTTATGCCTCACTAATTGAATGATAAATGACTACAAGCGAAGGAGATAGAGCGATTTAAACAAAAAAAAGACCCAAAATTTCAAACATGTATCTAGAATTCTTGAAAACTACAAACAAAAATAGTGAAAATAAGCTCGTTGGAGCCCATCCAAATCGTTATAGACCCAGCAATTACTAGTTCCCAACCACGGGTGGAGTGAAATCAACAAAAAATCAGTAACTAAAAAGAATAAAAAAGCTTTTATTGAGTCATTTAAATTATAGAAGAATTCCTGAACCCAAGAATTCAAAATGACAAGTTCCTCTTTACCGGAAAAAAAAGAACCACTTAGAATAGCCAAACAGATTATATTTGTCAGAAATGCAAAATGGTATGGAGATGATCCTCATTATTTATTTTGACCCATTGTATTATTTCCTTGTGTATTACAACAGGAGGTTTTTGTACATGTGTCTTTAGTTTCCTTTTATCATCTCGTCCAAGAGAAAAGTTCTTCTAATTCTATGAATCTTTCTAGAATCCTTTTCTCTTGAATATCGATTAAGAGTTTCGGATTGCACGGTATTCCACCAATTCTTAATCAAAGTTCCGGACATTTGTTAAATGAGGAAGAGACCCCCAAGGCAAAATCGATAAATACAAGATATAGTAAAGAAGGCAATGCTTTCTTTTTTTTCATCATTTGATCTGTAAATGGAGTTGTTAATGAATATGCTTCATTAATTGACTCTATTCCATTCCCGACTCTATATGATGATATTTCTATTTCATGATATTTCTATTTCTTTGAAGCAAAAACTCTATAGGTTTGATACCTGTATCTATTCTTCTTTTTGTATATTAGTTATTAGTGGAATTTCATTGCATTGGGTTCTTTCTTAGATCTAGATGGAATGAAATAGTGAAATAGAATAAAAAAAGCCCTTTCGGATGAAAAAGGAAGAATAGTATCGATATATCTCACTTGGATAAAAAAAATTAAAAGCAAATTTCTCTTATCCTCCTTTGTTCCTTCCTTTAGATAAATACTTAAAATCCTTACAATAACAAATCCAATTTAGAAGGGACTTCCTCCCGTGTTGAGAAAACTTTTCTTCTTCCAATTCTTCTTTTCTTCATTCAACTCAGTTCAAAAAGATACCTCAAAATACTTCAATTGAGTGCAGCATAGAAATAGGCCAATTCGGCAGCTTTTTGTTCAATTTCTCGTGGAGTAAAAATTTATCATCGATCTGAGTCAAGGAATGATCCCTGGCCCGGTTTCCATATAAAGAATCTGACGAGGATAAAGACCCTCTTTAACCTGAATTCTAATTGATTGGATATCCCGCATAAGGAATTGAAGGAAAGGCAAGACGTTTTATTCGAGGAATCCCCAGCGAAAAATGCACTATTCCTCTTTTCTATCGAATCGGTCATAACCACTACCTACATTCCACAAAATAGTACACCACAAGTAGGAGCTAATGAATAGGCACTGCGATTCCGTAGAAAGACATCCACGACCCTAACGGAAAAAAAGAATTTCTTGAGATGGAAGTATAGATATAATATTCTTACCAAGATAACTGGAAATCCCAACCGATAAGAATCCTAGTGAACCTAGAAAAGAATCTGAGGCCAGGAAAAAATTACCCTTTTTGAGAACCTTTTAGAAGTTCTACCCATGTATGTGTTTACGATCGCCAATTCATATTAGATATACTAAATCCAGCATGATCGATTGAAATTGAGAGAATAAGCTAAATAATTTTGACTTTACTTTTTTGATTACGAAATGCGCCTTAAGCAACTAGTACTCCTGTGAAATAATAGGTTAGATACATTGACTTTCTATTCAAAAATATTCGTTGATTCAATTAAAATAAATAAAATAAAACTACGCTATACAGCTCTGCATATTCATGCATTTATGCTCATAGCCTATATCCAGCATCCATAACTTAGTTTTCATTTGTGTGTAGAAAATTAGTATTGTAGAAAAGCCACATACCCTACCATATTATATTACTTGCACAAAAAAAAGGACTAGACAATTTATTTTTTTGCACATAAAAGAAATAAAGAAAGTCATTGCAATTGCGGAAATACTAAGCCTACTAAAGGCCCGAAAATAGAAGGTAAGTTTAAATCCGTCATGGAATAGGTGTCTCAATTCAAATTTACTATTTCTATCTAGTGAGAAAATATCTTAAGATTCTTATGATATAATTAAGTATATCTATTATAAGGAATATTGACTATTGTATTGTATTTTTTATTTTTAGTTTGAAAAATATTCTGTAAAAAAAATGAAAGGATAATAAGAAAATTCCAAAAAAGGAGAACTAATTAAAAAGATTTTATTTTGATTTTCCCATCCTCATGGCCTTTCTATCTTTCTAATCTAATTTGAAATTGGATTCAAAAGAAAGCGGTTAGAATTTACTTCTGCATACATACTTCTCTAGAAGCGCATACAATAATGCGTGGTAAAGGCGGAAAAATAGTATATTCAATCAAAATCAAAGGGCAAATTATCTTACCTACTATAGATCCCCTACTACCCTCTTAGACTTTAAAAGGCGATATACCACCCAAAGAAAGGGTATGAAAATGCCGGGTGGAGTTAGCTTTTCGACGAAGACCCGTCCCGTGCAGTGAAGCCACTGTTAGTAAGACCCCCTTAATAATGGATTATAGAAGAATATTATTCCAAATACTCCTACGGGCGCATATAGTAGCATTGCGATTCGAATCTTTTTATTTATGAATATGAACAGAAAAATTCATTGTATCGTTGGGTCGGATGGAGGTTTGGTCGAGAAAAATTAGGAACAAAGCGTCTACTCTACGCATTGAAGTCTATAGCGCTGTATTTCCCACGAAAGTATAATTCTTACCATCGAGGATCACGATCCTTTCTTTTGAACTAAGCGTCTCTCTGATCGGTCCGGGTTCTATGTCAATCCTATTCATAGATCTGCGCTTTGCCTTTATCGAGTTAGTCTGAAATTATCCATCTTTGAAACAGAGTATTAAGGTAAATCGATCTTTTAGCTCCTTATCGGCGTGGAGGAAAAATAGGACTATTTGGGGAAATGGAGTAGGTAAAAGCGATCTGATCATGGAATTAATCAATAACATTGCTAAAGCTCATGGGGGTATAAGTGATTACGGATGGAGTAGGAAACAGACTCGTGAAGGAAATGATCTTTATATGGAAATGAAAAGAATCCGGAGTAATTAATGAAAAAAATATTGAGGAATCAAAGGTAGCTCTAGTCTATGGCCAAATGAATGAACCACGGGAGCTCATTATGAGAGTTGGTTTAAGCCCCTAACTATGGCGGAATATTTCCGAGATGTTAATAAGCAAGGCGATGCTTTTATTTATCGATAATATCTTTCGTTTTGTTCAAGCGGATCGAGTATCCGCTTTATTAGGGAGAATGCCCTCCCGCGATGGGTTATCAACCTACTCTTAGAACAGAAATGGGTTCTTTGCAAGAAAAATTGCTTCTACTAAAAGGATCTATAACCCGATTCAAGCGGTTTATGTACTTGAGGCGATTTGACCGACCACCTGCCCCTGCCACAACATTTGCACATTTGGATGCTACTACCGTACTTTCCGGAGGATTAGCTTCCAAGGGTATTTATCCAGCAGTAGATCCTTTAGATTCAACCTCGACTATGTTACAGCCTCGGATCGTTGGCAGCGCGAACATTATGAAACTGCGCAAAGAGTTAAGGAAACTTTACAACGTTACAAAGAACTTCAGGACATTATCGCAATTCTTGGCTTGGATGAATTATTGGAAGAGGATCGTTTAAGCGTAGCAAGAGCAAGAAAAATTGGCGTTTCTTATCACAACCGTTCTTTGTGGCGAAGTTTTTACTGGTTCTCGAGGAAAGTATGTTGCTCTTACGAGAAACTATTAGGGATTTCAACTAATCCTTTCCGGAGAATTAGGCGGCCTACTGAACAGGCTTTTTATTTGGTGGGTAACATCGATGAAGCTAGCAAGCTATAACCTTAGAAGGAGAACAAATCGAAGAAATGAAATTAAATCTTTATGTCTTGACTCCTAAGCGAATTATTTGGGATTGTGAAGTGAAAGAAATCATTTTATCCACTAATAGTGGCCAAATTGGCGTATTACAAACCACGCCCCCATTAACACAGGCAGTAGATATGGGTCCTTTGAGAATCGCCTCCTCAACGACCAATGGTTAACGCGGTTACGTGGGCGGTTTTGCGAGAATAGTTAATAATGAGATCATCATTTTAGGAAATGATGCGGGCGGAGTAGTGATATTGATCGGAAGAAGCTCAAAAGGCACTTGAAATAGCCGAAGCTAACTTGAGTAAAGCTGAGGTACGAAAAGATTGGTTGAGCGAAGCTACGCTCTCGAGACGAGCTAGGATCTGAATCGAGGCTGTCAATTGGATTCCCCATCCAATTGAAGACAATCCGATGGTTTATAGTTGATACAAAGAAAAAGGGAAGAGGGGTGAAAAAGTTATTAGATGGCGAAGCGAGTAAGTCAATGCTATCTAGTAATTTCTACCTACTTACCTACTATTGGATTTGAACCAATGACTCCCTTGCGTATGAAAGCAATACTCTAACCCTTTGAGTTAAGTAGGCAATTTATCACCACAAAGGAAGACCCATTACTTGATCGATTATATATTGAATCCCTTTTCTAAGCAATACCGCTCTGTTATTAGTGCATTATATACTAAATACTAAACTAAATACTAAGCAGAATCTGAGATCAAAGGGGTATCCTCTGGCATTAGAAAATATTCATCTTGACAAGAAATTATCTATATGTTAAGATATCTCTACGATAAGGGCTATAGCTCAGTTCGGTGAAACCTTCGTTTACGATGCGCCAATGCTTTTCAAAGGAGCTTATTATGCAATGAACATAATCGATCTTATTGCAAAATCAATGTCTTACTTCATAGATTGAGAGAGAATAGGAGAGCATGCACGACAAGCGATTCGGTTCAGTCCGATTCAGGTGCCAATTTAGGTGCCTAATCAAATAGAACCCTTATGGATTTGCTAGTTGATAAGGTAAATATCCAGCCCACTAAATGCTAGGCGTAATGAGGATAAGGGCCTCCAAAAACTTCTTTTCGTTCTATGAACTTTAAGGTGTATGAAGTCTCATAGTTAACTCTTGCGATTGGAGCGATAGAGACTCCATTTCACTTAGGTTGATTTAATTTAGGACGGAGGAGACCTAAGTCAAGGTAATCCTCCTTTGAAACACTTTGGTATTGCTCCTAGATAGATCATAATACAAAAAATCTATCGAGACACGAGGAGCCATCTCATTATCTTTAAGTAAGAAAAACTATGGTGGACTAAGCTGATCTTTAAATCGGTTTATGAAAGAGCCCAATGCAAAAATGCATGTTGGGTCTTTCAAACAGTTCAAATCATTTAGATAATAATCCGTTTGATCATTTTTAGAGAAGGTCTACTGATTCGAATCCGTATAGCCCTAATATGCCCTTTTTTAGATTTTAGGATCTCTATCCTATGTTTTCTTTAGTTTAGTATAGTTTTCATTCATTTTCTCATTAGTATTTGTTTATAGACTGGATAGGCGCCTGCGACATAGAATAGAGATAAAAAGCATTACCAAAGGCTCATTCATGAAAATCAAAATCATACAGACAGGGAAAAGAAAAGCGAATTTCTATCAAATCAATAGAAGAAAGGATCCTTTCCTGATTTGAATCCGTCCTCCTTCAAATAGGATATCTCTAGACTTCCCTATAATAACTGCAATGATTTTATCCATTTTGCGAATTCCTACTTTGTTTTAAGTATATTTATTACTTTGTTTATAGATACATTATGTAAATTGATCAACTTTAAATAGAAAAAATAAAGTAAAGAGTAAATAAAAAACAGAGAATATTACGTCTCATAGTTACGAAATAGAGTTCTTTATTTTTATTTTATAGTATTACTTCTCATTAATTATCTTGCATAGATTAGTCCTACTATCTTAATTAGGTTCTAATTTAGTAGTATTCTCATTTTATTTAATAGTCTCTTATTATTTTATTATTAAATATTAAATAAAGGATAGAGCTATTCTTTTTCTAGAGATTCTAGAAAGCGAGACAAAGTGAAGCGAGAAAGTTTTCTTTATATAAAATTAGATCTACATACACCATATCTAAATAGAATGGAAATCCAAGAAAGGAGTTGGGATTCCATTGGATGAATCTTTAAAGAAGATGCGACCGTGAGTCCTTGATCTTGATCGTACACATTTGCGTGCATGATTAGTGTCTGATTGAATCGGCGTTACAAGAGATGATGTCGAGCCATTTGCTGTGAATCCCCTTCCACTCCTTGGCGAAATCGAGTCTAGAAAACTTTTACTAACTTGGCTGTGCCCTTACGGCCACCGTCGCCATTGGTATTAGGATCTTTTACTCCTCGACCTTTACTCAGGCTGGACTCTCTTCTACTCGGGTTAAGCGATTTTACTAACTATCACTAGGATCCATGACCGCATTCACCCGAAGATGGATATAGCCTTAGTTGTTTTTGGAATTGTATTTGAACAATTTCCACCGTCATTTGACTCCTTTGAAGCGTCTTTGTTTGAGATGGAACCCACGAGGGCAGTTAACGTCACCACGGCTGACCATTGGTGCCTCGGGATCACTGCGGTGCTAGCAGATGATGACCTATCTGGGTTATCGTGGCACCAGTACCGTCTATGAGGAGTACCGGGACTACAACGAAGGCGATCTTCGCCATCGTCCACCTCTACTCTGAAGTACGAGGTCCACTCTTGTCTTGCACACGCACATAGTGTTGGAGTGACTATCGATATGGCGTCCACGATGCTTATCTGCTCGACCGTCTTCGTCGCGGTATCGAGTTGGACACCTCCCCTTGAGCACATTGCTATCCGTCGATGTTGGTGAGGAGGTTACTACTGCTGCTGCCTACACCATTGTCGAAGAGCCTTCCACCATCGAACTTTGTTACGCATCGCGATGGGCTGGATCGAATAACAGGGCTCTTAGCCATAGGTTGTACATCACCCATCGGCACCTCTACCGTGCTCACGGCGGCTGCACACCTTTGTCCGTTCCGGAGAGCTGCGGCGTTCTGCGATCTACCCGCCAGAGACCGTGATGCCCCGGTGTTGGTTGGCGAGCGTGGGAGGCTACTCTCGCACTTGGCCCTTTTACGCCACGGGCGTCGGATTCAGCACCGGAGTATCCGGGCCCCGGTCAACGGCGTGGAGGAATATCCCGCACTATCGCTTCGGGCTACAGCTACCTCTCGATGCGCGTGGGGCGATGTAGGCTTACTGTTAGTATTTGATGTGTAGCCCTTGACACGTGTGCGCCTATGATGTAGTAGTCTATGTCTTGGACTCTATGTATCGAACTCTATGCATGATTCCTTTTTTGAAGATATGCCAACTACTATGTAGTTCCCATCATGCTACTTTCATTATGCATGTTTCATCATGAATGATTCCTGTCTCTTGCTAATTTCTCAAATCTTTGAACTACCTGTTATATAATAGCGGGATGGTTAGAGCCAGCGGTCGTGTCGTGGTGCCAACTTCCCACCACTTGCTTTGAGTACATGGCTGGTATGATCAACAGCTCGAGATGAATCGCCGAGTTCATGGAGAACATGATGGCTCAGTTCCTCGCCCGAATATGCACCACCCAGCAGGGACAACTCTGCAGTTTCATGCTGAACCCGGCGTGTACGCAGCTCAACTCAGCCCTTTGGATCTGATGGCGGCTCCGTGACATCACCTATGAGATGGAGTCTGCATGTAGCCCACCAGCTATGTCACTTTGCTTCCTTCTTCTGAAGGGACCCATGACTCAATGGTGGGACAGCCACGGCGTACTGCCGGTTGGAACACTCATCACTGGCCAGACTTCGGGCTGCCTTCGTGCGCTTCATCCCTCAAGGGTCATGGACCGGAAGAAGCGTGAGTTCATAACCTCACCCAAGGCAACAGCTGTTGAAGCCTATCGGCGAGTTCTGGACTTGTCTCGCTATCTTTGAAGAGACATTCACGGATGCCTTGAGCGGGAGAAGTTCGTGGCGGTCTTCAAGCGACATCAAGCTTCGCACTCCTAGTGCGACTTTGCTGATTTACCACCTTGGTGAACAAAGCTATCAATGTCGAAACTGGTGCAGGAATACGAGCTCTAACAGGCATAGCCGTGACGGGCTCATCTTGAGCCGTCCTCGCGAGCGCAGATATGGATTCCCAACGATGCGGTAGAATACACCCAAGCAGAACTATACTACACCAAATGCGCCTACAACTAAGCGGCGAGCTTCCACTCCACCACCCCAAGCTCTGTTCCACACAATAATGGCTTATGCTTGGTGCGGACAGCGAGGGCCGTGCTGAGAATGCAACGAACCAGAATCAAGCGGCCTTCCAGCAGCTGGCGTGGAAACAACCAACCGCAACAACCTTTGGCAAGTCTTATGGGCAGCTCAGGCCAACCACGTTGATCGAGCGAAGCTCATGACCAGCCTGCTCTTGATGGGTACACTCCTCGTAAATTCAGTACCATCTGTTTTATTCGATTCGGGAGCATCGCATTCATTCATGCGAGGACTTTGCATACAGCACGACGTTAAGTGTGAAGAGATGAACTCTTGATGATGGTAAAACCCCATTGGGACAGTGTCAAACCTCCATGGTTGGCGTCGGCGTCCCTGGAAATCGAAGGCTGGAATTCTATGCCTCCCCATTATCTGAGGCGTCTAACATCGACCTCATTTTGGGGATGGATTGGTTGAAAGCGCATATAGGCGTCAATCGTTTGCGCCACTAAGACCGTCCATCTGCTACACCCTTGATGAAATAAGTAGCTACAATGCTAAATGCGGTTCAAGATGCGAGGCAAGGCTCTATGCATTGAATGCATTGAGCGCCGCACCCTCGAGGTGAAAACATTCCGTCGTTGCGATTTCCAAGGCGTCTTTCGAAGAACTTCCGAGGATTCCCCCACTAGAGCTGTCGAGTTCGTCATCGACACAGGCACCACTCCTATAATAGCGTCCCTACAAGATCTGCGCGAACTCCTTGAGCTAAAGGAGAAATCGACAAATCTCTTCAAAGTGGCTTCATTAAGCCCAAGCTGCTCTCCTTGGGAGCACCTTCTCTCTTTGTCAAGAGAGAAGGATGGGACAAACCGATTGGTCCAAGACTACCGTCCTATAAATCAAGCTACCATTAGAACAAGTATCCTCTTCCTCGGATCAATGATCTTTATGATCAGCGGCTGGTTAAATCGGTGTTCTCGAGCTTCGACTTGAGGTTGAGTTACCACCGGATCCGTGTTCGTGAGGAGGATATCCCCAAGACGCTTGTGACTCGTTATGGTTCTTACGAGTACACCGTCATGTCCTTGACAACCAATGCTCCAGCCACCTTCTCTACTTTGATGAACTATATATTCATGGATTACCTCGACAAGTTAAGTAGTGGTTTATCTGGATGATATATCTATTCAAGAATGAAGAAGAACATCTTGAACATCTTAGTCTTGTCTTTGGAAAAGCTACGAGAGCATCAACTCTATGCCAAGTTCTCCAAGTGTGAATTCTGGCTTCGAGTAACCTATCTTGGGCATGTCATTTCTAAGGATGATTGCCGTCAACCACGAAAAGAGTTCAGGCGATTCTCGATTGGACTCCTCAGAAGAGCGTTAAGCAAGTCGAAGTTTTCTCGGTCTGCTTGACTATTGCCGTCGATTAAATGAGAACTTCTCCAAGATTGCCGAACCTTTGACTAACTTTGTTGCATAAAGGTGTCAAGTTCAATGGGCGAATAAGTGTCGGGAAAGTTTCCGGGCACTCAAAGACAAGTTGACTTCTGCCCGATGCTAGCTCCTCTCGATACTAAGAAGGACTTAGTTATTCTTTGTGGCGCTTCTGCGTCAAGTTAGGCGGTGTCCTAATGCAGGCGCAAAGTAGTTGCTTATGCCTCTCGGCGATTAAGCCCTCACGAGGAGAACTACAGTTCATGACCTCGAACTTCTGCCGTCATTCATGCGCTAAAGCGGTGGCGACATTACCTTCTCGGTAATCGTTGCGAGATCTTCGCGACCACCAAAGTCTGAAATGTCATTTACTCAGCCAGACCTGAACCTCCGTCGGAGAGATGGATGGAGACGCTGCAGACTTTGATTTGGGTATTTCCTATCGCGGGCAAGGCTAATGTAATGGCTGATGCCTTGAGCGCAGAATCTTCTGCAACCACCTTGAGTTCACCAAGTTCAGCCCCCACTTGTGAAGAATTCAAAGCTGAACCTCCATATTGTTCCTCAAGATTGCACTGCTCCCCCTCCTCCGGAGTTCAAAGATGAATCTCGTGTTGTTCCCGGGGTTCCCTCTATACCGGCTGTTGAACCGATCTCGTGGGCACCATAAAGACAATGCAGGTTTGACTCTGAAGTCTACAAGCTTAAACATGACATCGGGAAAGGAAATCCCTCATCCTTCACTATTCTGATGATGGCGCCTTGTACTTCAAAGGCCGCCTAGTTGTGCCGTGTAGAAGGAAAATCTGAATATGACTCGAGGTTATGCAAGAAGCTCATGATCGCCTCTATGCATCCATCACGGCGGTACAAAGATGTATCAAGACATTAAATCGGAGATTACAGTGGTCTAATATGAAGCGGGACATTGCTCGCTATGTTTACGAGTGTGGCGTTTGCCGTCGTATCAAGCGAGAACATCAAAGGCCTCTGGAACTCTGCAACCTATCTCTATTCGGAATGGAAATGGGACCATGTTGAAATGGACTTCGTCCTTGGATTTCCCAAATGCTTGAAAGGTAATGATGCTATTCTTGCGTCATTGACCCTTTCTAAAGTTGCACATTTCGGCGGTCGAAAAGCGATCCTGCTAGCCAGCTTGCAACCTCTATATGTCAGGTGTTTCACTTCACGGTATTCCTTGGTTATCGATTCGGACCGTGGCAGCTTATTCACTTCAAGATTACGGGCAAGTTTTCAGAAGCTATGGGGACTCATTTATCTTTGATCTGCGTTTCATCCGCAGTCTCAAAGCAAGTTGAGCGTGTCAGCAAATTCTCGAAGACATGCTTGAGCTTGTGTAAATCATTCGGCAAAATGGGAGAATCTCTCCGTATGCTGAGTTCTCTTATAATAACAGCTATCAAGCTAGTCGAAGATGGCCCCCCAAGTGTTATATGGGCGAAAGTGCGAACCCCTCTGGCGGTGAGAAGCGGGGCGTCCACTCTTGGTCCGGATATTATCAACATGCGAAGAACAAGTCCGCATTATGCGAGAATCTCAAGGCTGCTCGATCGGCGTCAAAAGAGTAATTGACCCGTCATCACAAAGACATGGTCTACCAACTTGGCGAAAAGGCCTATCTTGGCGTTACACCAATGAAGGGTGCTCACCGCTTGGGATCAAGGCAAGCTAGCTCCTCGCTATATTGGCCCTTTCACTATTCGGAAAGGCGTGGAAAAGTGGCCTATCAGCTGGAGCTTCCGTCGAACCTTTCTCGAGTTCACGATGTGTTCCGATGTCCCCAACTCGGCGCTGCTTCAAGGACCCAATCCGGCGGTGGACCACGAAGTGCTCGGTGCAGCAGGACCTCTCCTATAAAGAGCATCCGGTCGATATAAAACCAAGCTGAGCGCTGCGTCGGAAGGCGATCAAGTTCCTCAAAGTCGATGGTGAATCACTCGAGATGAAGCCACAGGAGCGAGGATCGTCTGAGATGAATATCCGCACTCTTTCCTTCTACCTCCTAAATCTGGGCGAGATTTCTTGTAATCAGGAGAATTTGTAGCAGGATGGTTATACAACGATAATCACCCGGTTATGTTAATTAACCTCTCGTTGATTGAACCCGTTCTAAAACAAAAACCAAAACTAAAACAAGCGATAAAAAGTTTGAAAACAAATTCTAAAATGTTAGGGGTTGACTAAAATAGCTAACCTAATATTGGTGGGGTGCACTAATTTTATAAAATGCTAACAAAATAAACTAAAAGCAGAAAGAAGAAAAAATAGTAAAAAAACAAAATAAAACTGGGGAAAACCCTGGCCCGACCAACCCTACCTCCCCACTTGCCCCCCTGGCTGTTCCCCTTTCCCCCAGGCGGCCCATCGGCCCAGTGACCCCGCATAACCCCCCCACCCTGCAACCCTAGCGCAACCTCCCAGCCCTCGCCCCCCTCTCGCCTGGCCGGATGGGAAACTCCAACCGAGCCACCCCGCGCCCCACCTGTCGCCGGCCCCCGCCATCCCAGCGGCCCGAACCCCCCTCCTCCTCCTCGCCACCGCGCCTCCCTCCTTCCCTCCGTCACCAGAGCCCGGCGACCGCCGCCTGTGATCGAGGCTCGGCCCATCCTCCCGGCGCGTGCTCCTCCGACCACTTCCCGCGGACATCCCGCTCTCCACCGAGCCACCGCCCTGAACCTGCAGGGCTGGTGAGCTGCCTCCCACCCCGGTTCCCCTCCCCCTCCCCGTCGCGGCAGCTCGGCCCGCCGCGCCGCCTGACCCCCCCAGGCTCCCCTCCTCTCCCGTCTGCAGTAGCCATCGCCAGTCCGTCGCCCGGCTGGCCCCAGCCGCGCGCCCATTCCCCCGTTCCCTCCTTCCCCCCTCGCGGATCGGCCGTTCGAGGCCCCAAGCCGCCCGGCCAGCGCCTCGCCCCCCCCTCCCGAACCCCCTCCGTCGGCGCCCTGCCCGCGCCAACGTCTGGCCTTTCCCCGTCGACCAGCGAACCCCAGGCCCTTCCAGGCATCTCGGCGCCCATTAGCGCCTCACCCCCGTGAGTCGCCCCTCAAGTCGCCTCCCGTGCCTCGCCGCCGGCAGTCGCCCGTGGCCTCGGCGCGCCCGGCCCCGTGCCTCAGGCCCCGGCCGCCCACAGATCAGGCCCGAGCAGGCATCGCCTCTGCATCTTGATTGGCCTTGGGCCAGCGGCGAGGCCCCCCAAAATGAGCGTTTTATTAAAGCAGGATAAAAACAAAATGAAAATGAATAAAATTAATTAACTAACTAATTAATTAATTAATTAATTAAGTAATTAATTAAACTAATTAATTGTGAATTAATTAACCTAATCATTAATTAACTTAATTAAGTAATGTTAATTAAATCGATTAGGTTAATTAGTCATTAGTGAATGACATGCGGGACCCACAATCGGGTTGACTCAGTCAACCTGTTGATAATGGCGTCGGCATGACATCATCTTGATGTCATAAATGCATTCGAAATTAATTAAATAATTAATGAAATATAATCTTTAAAAATCATATATTTTAATCCGTAATCCGGATTAAAATAATTTCAACATGAAAGTTGCTCCGAGAGCGCGAGGCGAATCCGGATCGCATGATCCGTTCGTCCACCACACAACCTAACCTCTCGAGACACCAAACTTTCCTCTCCGGTTCATCATCGTGGGCGTGGAGCAGGAAAACTTCGGATGTTTCCCCCTATCCGGTACCCTCTTACCACGTTAGAACACGCCTAGCATCGCTTCTTGGCATGTCATGCATCGATATGCATCATTTACTTTGTATTCATTGTTTCTTCCCCTCTTCTCTCCGTTAGACTACGAGACCGGCAGCTGCGGTGGCGGTTCGACTACGGTGTTGACCCTCTCTCTTGCGAGCAACAGGCAAGCCCCCCCTTGATCACGGATATCGCCTACTCTTATCTACTGCTTGCATTAGAGTAGCATAGCATATTCTGTTTTCGGATACTCCTATCTTTGTGCTTTGTCCTTGTAACCACATTGTTACCTTACGCAATCCTATATGCTTAGTATAGGATGCTAGTACTTTCATCTGTGGCCCTACTTTCTTGTCAAATGCGCCATGCTATACTATCGGGCCGTGATCACTCGGGAGTTGATCACGGTATATACTATACTTATACATGATACATGTGGAGACTAAAGTCGGGTCGGTGATGGAGCACCATGAGTGGATCTTTGGGCGGAGGCCAGCGGGGCAGGTTGAGACCGCCTAGGAGAGGTGGGCACTGCCTGACCAGCGTTACTTGCCAACAACGAGGTCTTGGTATTTGATCGGGTTGGCTCACGAGCTTATCACACTAACCATCTCTGAGAGTAGTTATGGGTATCCGGCGTCGTGGTATGGTAGAAATACTTGAGGGCGTCGGCCAGGCCCAGCCTTAGCGCAGTTAAACTGAGAATGGGCTGATCGCTTCGTGCAGCGTGCAGGTGTGGTCAGGAGGCGATGGGCCCAGACCCTGCGCGCAAGTTTGAACCGGCGTGTTGGCCTCTCTGTTGTGCCTAGGTGGGGCTGCGGCGTGTTGATCTTCTGGCGGGCATGACCGGAAAGTGTCCGGAAATGGGATCAAGCGTCTTTGGGTAAGATGGTGCACCCTGCGGAAGTTAATCTATTGGATAGCCGTGATCTTGATGCGGAGACGACTTGGAGTTGTACCTTGAGCTTATGACAACTAGAACCGGATACTTGATAAAACACACCCTTCAAGTGCGGATACAACGGTGGTCGCTCTCGCTCGGGGTTATGAGAGGGGATTGCGGGTAGGATTATTGCTATATGATGTTACTCGGAGGACGGTTTGTCCCCTCCTACATGTTGTAAGGCAGGTGTCGACGTAGTCTTCATTAAGACTACTATCCCCCTCTTATTACGGCATTCGCAGTTCAGTCATGATATGGCCTTTACACATATATCCATGCATGTAGTGTAGCTCCTTGCTTGCGAGTACTTTGGATGAGTACTCACGGTTGCCTTGTTCTCCTTTTCCCCTATCTCTACTCGATTGCTGCAATCGGACGATGGAGCCAGGGGCAGACGCGCCGCCTATGGCGACTACTACTCGGGCGCCTACTACTACGTGCAGCCGGCGGCGGCGACGAGAGTGACCTAGGAGGATCGAGGCGGAGGCTGCTCCTCTTCGTCTGTATCGGTTTGTGCTAGCCATCTTATGGCACCTTGTTTAACTTATGCGTACTCAGATATTGTTGCTTCCATGACCGTCTATGATCGAGCACTTGTATTCGAGCCCTCGGGCCCACGGCTTATTATGATGCTTGTATGACTTATTTTATTTGTAGAGTTGTGTTGTGATATCTTCCGTGAGTCCTTGATCTTGATCGCACATTTGCGTGCATGATTAGTGTCTGATTGAAAGGCGTTCTGATCTCTTCTTTTGCATGGGATATAAATAAGGAATCCAGACATCTCATAAACAAAAAGTAGTCTAAACAAAAAAGGATTTCCAAAATAGATCATAGATAATTCTAGCAATTGCCAATAAATGAGGCTTTTACCAACTTGATGGTAAGAAATCCGGGACCTAGAAATTCATTTAATACAATTGAACCTTTTCAAACTGTTTCTTTTGAGAACCAAAAACTTGTGCCAAAATAACGGATCGAAGAAGAACAAAAGGCCTTGGACACGTAATGGATCAAAGCACGATTTCCGTCCCCTGACCAAAACCTCCCACATTAGGATTGCTTGTTAATGGTTGATCAAGCTTGATGGATTCCCCTACGAAACAAGTTCTGGTCAAAGGTATAATATCAATCACTGGCGTCCATCGATGCATCAACTATGGATATTTCATACCCCTTTTCTTTCGTAGTATTTTCTTACTATACATTGGCGTAGCATTATAATTGTATTATTACTCTTGCTACCATCAGGATAGATCTATCCTCTTCCTCGGTTTCCCCTACATATGGGATATTTTAAGAAATGAGCATCTTTCTTATTAGCAGGATCGAGGAAAGAATGGGAAGACAATTTCACTATATTTCTTACGAGGAACAGGGCCTATCACAAGAATGTTTTTTATCGGACGATAACTCACGAAAAACAAGATTTCCTATCTTTTATTTTAACTCACGGAAATATGATCGGTGGCTAATTGAATCCCTCGGGCAAAATAAGAACAGCACCTACATTCAACCCTCCCTTTTTCCATTAGCAAGAACTTGTTTCAATTGCATATCATAAAGAATTGAAGAACGCTTCAAATACGATGTCGGGAAGCACAGCAGGGAACTTCAATATCGGCGGGCTTGCTAGCTAAATGGCAATTGGCACACATAATTAATCCGATTGCTTCTCGTAGGTTTTCATAACAGTAAAAAAATGGGATATGCATTTGAAATAGATGTCCGAGTTATTACGTATATCATGATCGTCTGAGAAATCGATCGAGTTATCATTCCTTTACCCAAGAAAAAGTATTTCTATTTTCCATGTCCAATGGAGATCCGAATTTCTACAATAAATTAGATGAGTAGCTAAGCTAATCTAGTTCCTATACGAATCATTGTCATTCTACTACAGTTGTCTTGCAATGATGAATACCTTAAAGTAGGTATAAATAGAAAAAATTTTGCTAAAATGGAAAAGGGCTTTCTTTCTAAAAAAAGATGCTACTAATTTGATTAATATTAATATCGGAGATCAAATGAATTTATGCCTCACTAATTGAATGATAAATGACTACAAGCGAAGGAGATGAGCGATTTAAACAAAAAAGACCCAAAATTTCAAACATGTATCTAAATTCTTGAAAACTACAAACAAAAATAGTGAAAATAAGCTCGTTAGAGCCCATCCAAAATCGTTGTAGACCCAGCGAATTACTAGTTCCCAACCACGGGTGGAGTGAAATCCAACAAAAAATCATAACTAAAAAGAATAAAAAAGCTTTTATTGAGTCATTTAAATTATAGAAGAATTCACTGAAGAATTCAAAATGACAAGTTCCTCTTTGGAAAAAAAAGAACCACTTAGAATAGCCAAACAGATTATATTTGTCGAAATGCAAAATGGTATGGAGATGATCCTCATTATTTATTTTGACCCATTGTATTATTTCCTTGTGTATTCATGGGGTTTTTTGTACATGTGTCTTTAGTTTCCTTTTATCATCTCGTCCAAGAGAAGTTCTTCTAATTCTATGAATCTTTCTAGAATCCTTTTCTCTTGAATATCAGATTAAGAGAGTTTGGGATTGCACAGTATTCCACCAATTCTTAATCAAAGTTCGGACATTTGTTAAATGAGAAGAGACCCCCCAAAGGCAAAAGTCGATAAATACAAGATATAGTAAAGAAGGCAATGCTTTCTTTTTTCATTTTGATCTGTAAATGGAGTTGTTAATGAATATGCTTCATTATTGACTCTATTCCATTCCACGACTCTATATGATGATATTTCTATTTCATGATATTTCTATTTCTTTGAAGCAAAAACTCTATAGGTTTGATACCTGTCTATTCTTCTTTTTGTATATTAGTTATTAGTGGAATTTCATTGCATTGGGTTCTTTCTTAGATCTAGATGGAATGAAATAGTGAAATAGAATAAAAAAAGCCCTTTAGGATGAAAAGGAAGAATAGTATCGATATATCTCACTTGGATAAAAAAATTAAAAGCAAATTTCTCTTATCCTCCTTTGTTCCTTCCTTTAGATAAATACTTAAAAATCCTTACAATAACAAATCCAATTTAGAAGGACTTCCTCCCGTGTTGAAAACTTTTCTTCTTCCAATTCTTCTTTTCTTCATTCAACTCAGTTCAAAAAGATACCTCAAAATACTTCAATTGATGCAGCGCAAGAAATAGGCCAATTCGGCGCTTTTGTTCAATTTCTGTGGAGTAAAATTTATCATCGATGCGAGTCAAGGGAATGATCCACTTGATTCCATATAAAGAATCTGACGAGGATAAAGACCCTCTTTAACCTGAATTCTAATTGATTGGATATCCATAAGGAATTGAAGGAAGGCGCGACGTTTTATTCGGGGAATCCCCAGCGAAAAATGCACTATTCCCTCTTTTCTATCGAATCGGTCATAACCACTACCTACATTCCACAAAATAGTACACCACAAGTAGGAGCTAATGAATAGGCCTGCGATTCCGTGAAAGACATCCACGACCCCTATGGAAAAAAAGAATTTCTTGAGATGGAAGTATAGATATAATATTCTTACCAAGATAACTGGAAATCCCAACCGATAAGAATCCTAGTGAACCTAGAAAAGAATCTGAGGCCAGAAAATTACCCTTTTAGAACCTTTTAGAAGTTCTACCCATATGTGTTCATGCCAATTCATATTAGATATACTAAATCGGCAATGATCGATTGAAATTGAGAGAATAAGCTAAATAATTTTGACTTTACTTTTTGATTACGAAATCGCCTTAAGCAACTAGTACTCTGTGAAATAATAGGTTAGATACATTGACTTTCTATTCAAAAATATAGTTGATTCAATTAAAATAAATAAAATAAAACTATTATACACGGCTCTGCATATTCATGCATTTATGCTCGTAGCCTATATCGCATCCATAACCGTTTTTCATTTGTTGTAGAGAAATTGTTGTAGAAAAGCCACATACCCTACCATATTATATTACTTACACTAAAAATACTAGACAATCTTATTTTTTTATAAAAAATAAAGTCATTGCAATTGCAGAAATACTAAGCCTACTAAAGACGAAAATAGAAGGTAAGTTTAAATCCGTCATGGAATAGGTGTCTCAATTCAAATTTACTATTTCTATCTAGTGAAAAATATCTTAAGATTCTTATGATATAATTAAGTATATCTATTATAAGAATATTGACTATTGTATTGTATTTTTTATTTTAGTTTGAAAAATATTCTGTAAAAAAATGAAAGGATAATAAGAAAATTCCAAAAGGAGAACTAATTAAAAAGATTTTATTTTGATTTTCCCATCCTCATGGCCTTTCTATCTTTCTAATCTAATTTGAAATTGGATTCAAAAAGCGGTTAAATTTACTTCCTGCATACATACTTCTCTAGAAGCGCATACAATAATCGTGGTAAAGCGGAAAAATAGTATATTCAATCAAAATCAAAGGCAAATTATCTTACCTACTATAGATCCCTACTACCCTCTTAGACTTTAAAAGGCGATATACCACCCAAAAGGGTATGAAAATGCCGGGTGGAGTTAGCTTTTCGGCGAAGACCGTCCCGTGCAGTGAAGCCACATTAGTAAGACCCATAATAATGGATTATAGAAGAATATTATTCCAAATACTCCTCACGGGCATATAGTAGCATTGCGATTCGAATCTTTTTATTTATGAATATGAGCAGAAAAAATTCATTGTATCGTTGGGTGAGCGGAGGTTTGGTCGAAAAATTAGGAACAACGTCTACTCTACCATTGAAGTCTACGATCGATCCTTTCTTTTGAACTAGCGTCTCTCTGATCGGTCCGGAGTTCTATGTCAATCCTATTCATAGATCTGCTTGCCTTTATCGAGTTAGATCTGAAATTATCCATCTTTGAAACAGGTATTAAGGTAAATCGATCTTTTAGCTCCTTATCGGCGTGGAGGAAAAATAGGACTATTTGGAAATTTGGGTAGGTAAAACGATCTGATCATGGAATTAATCAATAACATTGCTAAAGCTCATGGGGGTATCAGTATTCGGTGGAGTAGAACGGACTCGTGAAGGAAATGATCTTTATATGGAAATGAAAAGAATCCGGAGTAATTAATGAAAAAATATTGAGGAATCAAGGTAGCTCTAGTCTATGGCCAAATGAATGAACCACGGGAGCTATTATGAGAGTTGGTTTAAGCCTAACTATGGCGGAATATTTCGAGATGTTAATAAGCAAGGCGATGCTTTTATTTATCGATAATATCTTTCGTTTTGTTCAAGCAGGATCGGAGGTATCCGCTTTATTAGGGAGAATGCCCTCATGATGGGTTATCAACCTACTCTTGAAAATGATGGGTTCTTTGCAAGAAAGAATTGCTTCTACTAAAAGGATCTATAACCCGATTCAAGCAGTTTATGTACTGCAGACGATTTGCCGACCTGCCACAACATTTGCACATTTGGATGCTACTACCGTACTTTCCGAGGATTAGCTTCAAAGGTATTTATCCAGCGATAGATCCTTTAGATTCAACCTCGACTATGTTACGACCTCGGATCGTTGGCAGCGAACATTATGAAACTGCGCAAAGTTAAGGAAACTTTACAACGTTACAAAGAACTTGGGACATTATCGCAATTCTTGGCTTGGATGAATTATTGGAAGAGGATCGTTTAAGCGTAGCAAGAGCAAAAAGAAAAATTGGCGTTTCTTATCACAACCGTTCTTTGTGGCGAAAGTTTTCTGGTTCTCGAGGAAAGTATGTTGCTCTTAGAAACTATTAGGGGATTTCAACTAATCCTTTCGGAGAATTAGGCGGCCTACGAGCAGGCTTTTTATTTGGTGGGTAACATCGATGAAGCTAGCAAGCTATAACCTTAGAAGAGGAGAACAAATCGAATGAAATTAAATCTTTATGTCTTGACTCCTAAGCGAATTATTTGGGATTGTGAAGTGAAAATCATTTTATCCACTAATAGTGGCCAAATTGGCGTATGCAAACCACGCCCCATTAACGGTGAATATGGGTCCTTTGAGAATCGCCTCCTCAACGACCAATGGTTAACAGCGGTTACGTAAGGCGGTTTTGCGAAATAGTTAATAATGAGATCATCATTTTAAAATGATCGGGCTAGTAGTGATATTGATCGGAAGAAGCTCAAAAGGCACTTGAAATAGCAAAGCTAACTTGAGTAAAGGCGAGTGCGAATTGGTTGAAGCGAAGCTCGCTCTCGAGACGAGCTAGGATCTGAATCGAGGCTGTCAATTGGATTCCCCATCCAATTGAAGACAATCCAGTGGTTTATAGTTGATACAAAGAAAAGGGAAGAGGGTAGAAAAAGTTATTAGATGGCGAGCGAAGTAAGTCAATGCTATCTAGTAATTTCTACCTACTTACCTACTATTGGTTTGAACCAATGACTCCGCCGTATGAAGCAATACTCTAACCCTTTGAGTTAAGTAGGCAATTTATCACCACAAAGGAAGACCCATTACTTGATCGATTATATATTGAATCCCTTTTCTAAGCAATACCGCTCTGTTGTTAGTGCATTATATACTAAATACTAAACTAAATACTAAGCGAATCTGAGATCAAAGGGGTATCCTCGGCATTAGAAAATATTCATCTTGACAAGAAATTATCTATATGTTAAGATATCTACGATAAGGGCTATAGCAGTTCGGTTAGAAACAACTTCGTTTACCGTCGCAATGCTTTTCAAAAGGAGCTTATTATGCAATGAACATAATCGATCTTATTGCAAAATCAATGTCTTACTTCATAGATTGAGAGAATAGGAGAGCAGTAGCGACAAGCGATCGGTTCAGTCCGATTCAGGTGCCAATTTAGGTGCCTAATCAAATAGAACCCTTATGGATTTGCTAGTTGATAAGGTAAATATCCAGCCCACTAAATGCTAGGCGTAATGAGGATAAGGGCCTCCAAAAACTTCTTTTAGTTCTATGAACTTTAAGGTGTATGAAGTCTCATAGTTAACTCTTGCGTGGAGCGATAGAGACTCCATTTCACTTAGGTTGATTTAATTTAGAGCCAGGAGCAGACCTAAGTCAAGGTAATCCTCCTTTGAAACACTTTGGTATTGCTCCTAGATAGATCATAATAAAAAAATCTATCGAGCACGAGGAGCCATCTCATTATCTTTAAAAGAAAAACTATGGTGGACTAACTGATCTTTAAATCAGTTTATGAAACCCAATGCAAAAATGCATGTTGGGTCTTTCAAACAGTTCAAATCATTTAGATAATAATCCGTTTGATCTTTTTGAGAAGGGTCTGGTTGAATCCATATAGCCCTAATATGCCCTTTTTTAGATTTTAGGATCTCTATCCTATGTTTTCTTTAGTTTAGTATAGTTTTCATTCATTTTCTCATTAGTATTTGTTTATAGACTGGATAGGCGCCTGCGACATAGAATAGAGATAAAAGCATTACCAAAGGCTCATTCATGAAAATCAAAATCATCTGAGACGGGGAAAAGAAAAAGCAATTTCTATCAAATCAATAGAAGAAAGGATCCTTTCCTGATTTGAATCCGTCCTCCTTCAAATAGGATATCTCTAGACTTCCCTATAATAACTGCAATGATTTTATCCATTTTGCGAATTCCTACTTTGTTTTAAGTATATTTATTACTTTGTTTATAGATACATTATGTAAATTGATCAACTTTAAATAGAAAAAAAAAGTAAAGAGTAAATAAAGCAGAATACATCTCATAGTTCTGAAATAGAGTTCTTTATTTTTATTTTATAGTATTACTTCTCATTAATTATCTTGCATAGATTAGTCCTACTATCTTAATTAGGTTCTAATTTAGTATTCTCATTTTATTTAATAGTCTCTTATTATTTTATTATTAAATATTAAATAAGGATAGAGCTATTCTTTTTCTAGAGATTCTAGAGAAAGACAAAAAGTAAACGAGAAAGTTTTCTTTATATGAAGGAAATATGCCTAGAGGCAATAATAAAGTTATTATTTATTTCCTTATATCATGATAAATGTTTATTATTCATGCTAGAATTGTATTAACGGAAACATAATACATGTGTGAATATATAGACAAGCAGTATGTCACTAGTATGCCTCTACTTGACTAGCTTGTTAATCAAAGATGGTTATGTTTCCTAACCATGAACAAGGAGTTGTTATTTGATTAACAAGGTCACATCATTAGTTGAATGATCTGATTGACATGACCCATTCCGTTAGCTTAACACTTGATCGTTTAGTATGTTAATGCTTTCTTCATGACCCATACATGTTCACTGTAACTATGAGATTATGCAACTCCGTTTACGGAGGAACACTTTGGGTACTACCAAGCGTCTGGCGTAAGCTGGGTGATTATAAAGGAGTACTACAGGTGTCTCCAAAGGTACTTGTTGGGTTGGCGTATTTGAGATTAGGTTTTGTCACTCCGATTGTCGGAGAGGTATCTCTAGGCCTTCTCGGTAATACACATCACATAAAGCCTTGCAAGCATTGCAACTAAAGAGTTAGTTGTGAGATGATGTATTACGGAGCGAGTAAAGAGACTTTCGATAGCGAGATTAAACTAGGTATTGGATACGGCGATCGAATCTCGGAAAGTAACATACCGATGACAAAGGAACAACGTATGTTGTTATGCGGTTTGACCGATAAAGATCTTCGTAGAATATGTAGGAACCAATATGAGCATCCAGGTTCCGCTATTGGTTATTGACGAGAATAGTTCTAGGTCATGTCTACATAGTTCTCGAACCGTAGGGTCCATGCGCAAGGTTTCAATGGCGGTTATTATGAGTTTATGTATTTTGATGTACGAAGGAGTTAGTCCGGATGTGATCACGGACATGACGAGAGTCTCGAAATGGTCGAGACATAAAGATTGATATATTGGATGGTTATATTCGGACACGGAAGGTTCGGAAGTTTCGGAGAAAACGGTCTTGGGAGGGTTCGGAACCCCGGGGAAGTTATGGGCCTTATTGGGCCAGAGGGAGAGAGGGCTGCACCGGGAGGTGGTGCGCCCCCTCCATGGGAGTCGAATTGGACTAGGAGGCGCAGCCCCTTCCCTCTCCTCTCCTCTCTTTCCTTCCCTTCCCTCTTCCTAGTAGGACTAGGAAGGGAGTCCTACTCCTACTGGGAGGAGGACTCCCCCTCCTAGTCGCCCCAAGGCTGGCGGCCCTCCCCTTGCTCCTTTATATCTGAGGGGCAGGGGGCACCCTAGAACACACAAGTTGATCTGGATCGTTCCTTAGCCGTGTCGGTGCCCCCTCCACCATATTCCACCTCGGTCATATTGTAGCGGTGCTTGGCGAAGCCTGCGGTGATAGAACATCAAGATCGTCCTGCGCCGTCGTCTTGTGGAACTCCTTCCCGCGCTTTGCTGGATCGGAGCTGGGGATCGTCATCGAGCTGAGCGTGTGCCAGAACTCGGAGGTGCGAATGCGGTGCTTGGATCGGTCGGATCGTGAAGGCGTCTGACTACATCAACAGCGTTAATATCGCGCTTCGCTTTCGGTCTCACGAGTGCGTGGGCGGACCTCTCCCTCTCGTTGCTATGCCATCACCATGGTCTTGCGTGATCGTAGGAAAATTTTTGAAATTACTCGTTACCCAGCGATGGCATCGAGCCTGGTTTTATCGTTGATGTCATATGCGAGTAGAACACAAGTGAGTTGTGGGCGATACAAGTCATACTACCTACCAGCATGTCATACTTTGGTTCAGCGGTATTGTGAGATGAAGCGGCCGGACCGACATTACGCGTGCGCTTCTGGCGAGACTGGTTTCACCGCTGTGAGCACTTTCGTTGCTTAAAGGTGGTGGCGGGTGTCTGTCTCTCTCACTTTAGTTGAACCGAGTGTGGCTCGCCCGGTCCTTGAGAAGGTTAAGCGGAGTCTATTTGTGAAATATCGTTGTGGTTTTGATGCGTGGTAAACGGTTCTTGCTCAGCCCGTAGCAGCCACGTAAAACTTGCAACAACAAAGTAGAGGGCGTCTAACTTGTTTTTGCAGGGCATGTTGTGATGTGATATGGTCAAGGCGTGATGCTATATTTTATTGTATGAGATGATCATGTTTTGTAACGAGTTATCGACATGGCTGGCGAACCATATGGTTGTCGCTTTATTGTATGAAATGCAAGCGCCATGTAATTGCTTTACTTTATCACTAAGCGGTAGCGATAGTCGTAGAAGCAATAGTTGGCGAGGCGACAACGATGCTACGATGGAGATCAAGGTGTCGCGCCGGTGGCGATGGTGATCATGGCGGTGCTTGGAGATGGAATCACAAGCACAAGATGATGATGGCCATATCATATCACTTATATTGATTGCATGTGATGTTTATCCTTTATGCATCTTATCTTGCTTTGATTGTGGTAGCATTATAAGATGATCTCTCACTAAAATTATCAAGTAGTGTTCTCCTGAGTATGCACCGTTGCCAAAGTTAAATCGTGCGAGACACCGCGTGATGATCGGGTGTGATAAGCTCTCGTCCATCTAGCAGGTGCAAGCCAGTTTTGCACCGCAGAATACTCAGGTTATACTTGCGAGCCTAGCATATCAGATATGGCCTCGGAACACGGAGACCGAAAGGTCGAGCGTGAATCATATAGCGAATATGATCAACATAAGATGTTCACCATTGAAAACTACTCCATCTCACGTGATGATCGGTTATGGTTTAGTTGATTTGGATCACGTGATCACTTAGATAACTAGAGATGTCTGTCTAAGTGGGAGTTCTTTAATAATATGATTAATTGAACTTAAATTTATCATGAACTTAGTACTGATAGTATTTTGCTTGTCTATGTTTACTGTAGATAGATGGCTCGTCTGTTGTTCCGTTGAATTTTAATGCGTTCCTTGAGAAAGCAAAGTTGAAAGATGATGGTAGCAATTACGGACTGGGTCCGTAACTTTGAGATAATCCTCATTGCTGCCGAGAAAATTCGTCTGGAAGCACCGCTGGGTAGCGAACTGCTGCGAATCTTGAGCGAAGTTGTGAGCGTCGGCAAGCGAGCTGATGACTACTCTATAGTTCGAGTGTGCCATGCTACGGCTTAGAACCGGGTCTTCAACGGCGTTTTGAGCGTCATGGAGCATATGAGATGTTCGAGGAGTTGAAGTTGATATTTCAACAGAATGCGGATTGAGAGATATGAAGTCTCCAATAAGTTCTATAGCTGCAAGATGGAGGAGAATAGTTACGTCGGTGAGCACATACTCAAAATGTGCGGGTATTACAATCACTTGAATCAAGCTGGGAGTTAATCTTCCGGATGATTGTGTCATTGACAAATTCTTCAATCACTGCCACCAAGCTACAAAGGCTTCGTGATGAACTATAATATGCAAGGGTTAGTAAAGACTATGCTGAGCTCTTGCAATGCTAAAAGCTGCGGAGGTAGAAATCAAAAAGGAGCATCAAGTGTTGATGGTCAATAAGACCACTAGTTTCAAGAAGAAAGGCAAAGGGAAGAAGAAGGGAACTTCAAGAAGAACAGCAAACAAGTTCTTGATCGGGAGAAAAACCCAAATCGGACCTAAGCACTGGCCGAGTGCTTCTCTGCAAGCGACTGGTCCTTTGAGCGGAACTGCCCCAAGTATTTGGCGGATAAGAAGGATGGCAAAGTGAACAAAGGTATATGTGATATACTTGTTATTGATGTGTACCTTACTAGAGCTCATGATAGTACACAGGTATTTGATCTTGGTTACATTGCTAATATTTGCAACTCGAAGCAGGAACTACGGATTAGCGAACAACGGCAAAGGGCGAGGTGGCGATGCGGCGTGGGAAAGCGGTTCCAAAGTCGATGTGATCGCGATCGACGCTACCTCTACATCTACCTTGGGATTAGTTTTAGACCTGAATAATTGTTATTTGGTGCGGCGTTGAGCATGAACATTATATCTGGATCTTGTTTGATCGAGGCGGTTATTCATTAAATCGAGAGAATAATGGTTGTTCTATTTATATGAATAATATCTTTTATGGTCATGCACCCTTGAAGAGTGGTCTATTTTAATGAATCTCGATAGTAGTGATACACATATTCATAATGTTGAAACCAAAAGATCAGAGTTGATAATGATAGTGCAACTTATTTGTGCACTTGCCGTTTAGGTCATATCGATTGTAAAAGCATGAAGAAACTCCATCTTGATGGACTTTTGGAGTCACTTGATTATGAATCACTTGGCACTTCGAACCGTGCCTCATGGGCAAGATGACTAAAACACCGTTCTCGGTACTATGGAGAGCAACAGATTTATTGGAAATCATACATACGGATGTATGTGGTCAATGAATGTTGAAGCTAAATGGCGGATATCGTTATTTTCTCACCTTCACAGATGATTTGAGCAGATATGGGTATATCTACTTAATGAAACATAAGTCGAAACATTTGAAAAGTTCAAAGAATTTGAGTGAAGTTGAAAATCATCGTAATAAGAAAATAAAGTTTCTCGATCTGATCGTGGGCGAATATTTGAGTTCTGAGTTTGGTCTACATTTGAAACAAAGCGGAATAGTTTAGCAACTCACGCCACGGAACACCACAGCGCAATGGTGTGTCGAGCGTCGTGTCGCACTTTCTTTGGATATGGTGCGATCTATGATGTCTCTTACAGATTTACCGCTATCATTTTGGGGTTATGCTCTTGAGGCGGCCGCATTCACGTTAAATAGGACACCGTCAAAATCCGTTGAGGCGGCGCCTTATGAACTATGGTTTAGCAAGAAACCAAAGTTGTCGTTTCGAAAGTTTGGGGTTGCGATGCTTATGTGAAGAAACTTCAACCTGATAAGCTTGAACCCAAATCGGAATGTGTCTTCATAGGATACCCAAAGGAGACAATTGGGTACACCTTCTATCACAGATCCGAAGGCAAGACATTCGTTGCTAAAATGGATCCTTTCTAGAAGGGTTTCTCTCGAAAGAAGTGAGTGGGAGGAAAGTGGAACTTGATGAGGTAATAGTACCAGCTCCCTTATTGGAAAGTAGTTAAATCACGAAATCAGTTTACGTAACACCTACACCAGTTAGTGAGGAAGATAATGATAAAGATCATGAAACTTCAGATCAAGTTGTCCTTGAACCGTAGATCAACGAGAACAAAATCCGCACGAGTGATGCGGTAATCCTATTACGGAAGTCATGCTACTAGATCATGATGAACCTCGAACTATGAAGAAGCGATGGTGAGCCAGATTCCATAAAATGGCTTGAAGCCATGAAATCTGAGATGGGATCCATGTATGAGAACAAAGTATGGACTTTGGTAGACTTGCCCGATGATCGGCAAGCTATTGAGAATAAATGGATTTTTAAGAAGAAGGCGCTGATGGTAATGTAGCTATCTACAAAGCTCGACTTGTTGCAAAAGGTTTTCGACAAGTTCAAGGGGTTGACTACGATGAGACTTTCTCACCCGTGGCGATGCTTAAATCCGTCCGAATCATGTTAGCAATTGCGCATTTTATGATTATGAAATTTGGCAAATGGATGTAAAACTGCATTCTTGAATGGATTTCTAGAAGAAGAGTTGTATATGATGCAACCAGAAGGTTTTGTCGATCAAAAGGTGCTAACAAAGTGTGCAAGCTCAACGATCAATTTATGGTGCTGGTGCAAGCCTCTCGGAGTTGGAATAAGCGCTTTGATAGTGTGATCAAAGCATATGGGTTTATCTGAGACTTTTGGAGAAGCTTTGTATTTACAAGAAAGTGAGTGGGAGCTCTGTAGCATTTCTAATATTATATGTGGACGACATATTATTGATTGGAAATGATATAGAATTCTGGATAGCATAAAGGATACTTGAATAAAAGTTTTTCAATGAAAGACCTCGGTGAAGCTGCTTACATATTGGGCATCAAGATCTATAGAGATAGATCAAGGCGGCTTGATTGGACTTTCACAAAGCACATACCTTGATAAAGTTTTGAAAAGGTTCAAAATGGATCGAGCAAAGAAAGGTTTTTACGTGTTACAAGGTGTAAGATTGAGTCGGACTCAATGCCCGACCACAGCGAGAAGATAGAGAAAATGAAAGATGTTCCTATGCTTCAGCCATAGGCTCTATCATGTATGCAATGCTGTGTACCAGACTGGCGTATGCTTAGCTGTAAGCTTGGCAGGAAGGTACCAAAGTAATCGAGTGGATCCTTTGGACAGCGGTCAAGAACATCTGAAATACGAAAAGGACTAAGGATATGTTTCTCGTATATGGAGGTGACAAAGAGCTAGTCGTAAATGGTTACGTCGATGCAAGCTTTGACCTGATCCGGACGATTCTAAATCGCAAACCGGATCGTGTTTTTATTAAGCGGTGGAGCTGTCGGTTGGTGCAGTTCTAAACAAAGCGTCGTGGCGGGATCTACATGTGAGCGGAGTACATAGCTGCTTGGAAGCAGCAAATGAAGAATGCGGATGAAAGAGTTCATTTCGATCTAGGTGTCATACCTAGTGCATCGGGACCGATGAAGATCTTACGTGACAATCTTGGTGCAATTGCCTTGGCAAAGGAATCCAGATTTCACAAGAGGACCAAGCACATCAAGAGGCGCTTCAATTCCATTCGGGACCAAGTCCAAGTGGGAGACATAGAGATTTGCAAAATACATACGGATCTGAATGTTGCGGACCCGTTGACTAAGCCTCTTCCACGAGCAAAACATGATCAGCACCAAGACTCCATGGGTGTAAGGATCATTACTTTGTAATCTAGATTATTGACTCTAGTGCAAGTGGGAGGCTGAAGGAAATATGCCCTAGAGGCAATAATAAAGTTATTATTTATTTCCTTATATCATGATAAATGTTTATTATTCATGCTAGAATTGTATTAACGGAAACATAATACATGTGTGAATATATAGACAAGCAGTATGTCACTAGTATGCCTCTACTTGACTAGCTTGTTAATCAAAGATGGTTATGTTTCTAACCATGAACAAGGAGTTGTTATTTGATTAACAAGGTCACATCATTAGTTGAATGATCTGATTGACATGACCCATTCCGTTAGCTTAACACTTGATCGTTTAGTATGTTAATGCTTTCTTCATGACCCATACATGTTCTGTAACTATGAGATTATGCAACTCCGTTTACGGAGGAACACTTTGGGTACTACCAAGCGTCTAGCGTAAGCTGGGTGATTATAAAGAAGTACTACAGGTGTCTCCAAAGGTACTTGTTGGGTTGGCGTATTTGAGATTAGGTTTTGTCACTCCGATTGTGGAGAGGTATCTCTAGGCCTTCTCGGTAATACACATCACATAAGCCTTGCAAGCATTGCAACTAAAGAGTTAGTTGTGAGATGATGTATTACGGAGCGAGTAAAGAGACTTTCGATAGCGAGATTAAACTAGGTATTGGATACCGGCGATCGAATCTCGGGAAAGTAACATACCGATGACAAAGGAACAACGTATGTTGTTATGCGGTTTGACCGATAAAGATCTTCGTAGAATATGTAGGAACCAATATGAGCATCCAGGTTCCGCTATTGGTTATTGACGAGAATAGTTCTAGGTCATGTCTACATAGTTCTCGAACCGTAGGGTCCATGCGCAAGGTTTCAATGGCGGTTATTATGAGTTTATGTATTTTGATGTACCGAAGGAGTTGAGTCCGGATGTGATCACGGACATGACGAGTCTCGAAATGGTCGAGACATAAAGATTGATATATTGGATGGTTATATTCGGACACGGAAAGGTTCGGAAGTTTCGGAGAAAACCGAGTCTTGGGAGGGTTACGGAACCCCGGGAAGTTATGGGCCTTATTGGGCCAGAGGGAGAGAGGGCTGCAGGGAGGTGGTGCGCCCCCTCCATGGGAGTCGAATTGGACTGGGAGGCGCGGCCCCCCTCTCCCTCTCCTCTCTTTCCTTCCCCTTCCCTCTTCCTAGTAGGACTAGGAAGGGAGTCCTACTCCTACTAGGAGGAGGACTCCCCCCTCCTAGTCGCCCCAAGGCTGGCGGCCCTCCCTTGCTCCTTTATATCACAGGCGGGGGGCACCCTAGAACACACAAGTTGATCTCACGGATCGTTCCTTAGCGTGTGCGGTGCCCCCTCCACCATATTCCACCTCGGTCATATTGTAGCGGTGCTTGGCGAAGCCTGCGGCAGATAGAACATCAAGATCGTCCTGCCGCCCGTCGTCTTGTGGAACTCCTTCCGGCAGCTTTGCTGGATCGGGCTCGGGGATCGTCATCGAGCTGAGCGTGTGCCAGAACTCGGAGGTGCGAATGCGGTGCTTGGATCGGTCGGATCGTGAAGGCGTCTGACTACATCAACAGCGTTAATATCGCGCTTCGCTTTCGGTCTCACAGTGCGTGGGCGGACCTCTCCCCTCTCGTTGCTATGCCATCACCATGGTCTTGCGTGATCGTAGGAAAATTTTTGAAATTACTCGTTTACCCATTGTAAAACATTCCAAATAGGAAATTTGGGATGTTACAAACCTCCACCTTAAGATGAATCTAGCCCTCGAGATTGGGTTACTAACAAATAGAGTGCGGATGGTCTCGTGAAGATCTTCTTGGCGTTCCCAGTGGCTTCTTCCTCGGTGTGGTGACTCCTGACACCTTGCAAAACTTGATGACCTTCTGTGGGTGACTCTGCTTGAAGTCTCGAAATTTTGTGGGTTTCTCCTTGTAAGTCAAATCCTTGTCAAGCTGTATGGCCTCTAGAGCCTGTGTCTCTCAGCGGAACATCGGCCATGTCGGCATGGCACTTCTTCAGCGAAGCGTGGAAGACATCATGAACTCGGACAATCCTTCGGCAATTCCAACTTGTAGCAACTTCTCCCGCGTTCGAGGATTTTGTAGGGGGCCAATGAATCCAGGTGCTAACTTTCCCTTGACTCCAAACCTCTTGATTCCACGAAGTGAGAACCGGAATGCCGGTCTCCCCCCGTAAGTCACTTCCTTAAATTCTGTCGGCATAACTCTTCTCCGGGTGCTATCTTGAG